>BLBF01000100.1:570948-633646 GCA_015471245.1 Laticauda colubrina
CTCCCCTTCTCTCTGCCCCTCTTCCTGTCTTCCCCCCTCTCTATCTCCCCCTTTCTTTATCTCTTTGTATCTCTGTGTCTTATCTCTGTCCCTCTGTCCCTGCTCCCCCCTCTCTGTAAGACTCTCTCTCCCCCTCTCCCTATCTTCCCCCCTCCCCCTCCTTCTGTATATCACTCTGTGTGTGTGTGTTTACATCTTTCCCTCTCTCTCTCTTTGCTTCTCCCTCTGCGTCTCTCTCTGCGGCTGGGCCAAGCCAGCTCTCTTGGGGCTCTTGGCTATTCCTTTTCTTTCTTCTTTGAGTGACATTCCATCTACCTCCCCTCCTTCTCCAATCATAACCCCCTGGCCAGCTGTGGCAGGGCCGGGAGGGTGCGCACAGGGAGGGAGACCCTACTTAAGCCAGCAGCTGACTACAACTACAGTGATTCACTTAACAAGTGCGGCATGGAAGGCCGTAAAAGGGGGGGGGGGGCAAACTACCTGGAAAACTGTCTCGCTTAGTAAGGGAAAATGAGTTCACTTGCGGTCGTTCCGTTGTGGTTGTTTGGTAGTTAGAAAATCCGATTCCTGCTAAGGGAGGCCGCTGCGAAGAGCCTTGCTTTATTCTTGGGATGCATGCAAGGATGCGGGTGCTCGGCAGGATGAGGTGGATGATCCCAAACCAAATAACGAGTGTCGCCTTCTCTTTGATTGAACAGATGACGAAGTTGCCCAGACATCCTTCAGGTCTCAAGGGAAGCGAGATCTGGAGAGGACCATGGAGGGCCCAGACATCTCGGACAAAGGCGAGCTTCATGTCCCTCCAACCATGGGTGAGTTTCTCGCTGGACGGAACCACAATTGTTTTTCATGCCCAGAGATGCAAGAACACCGAGGACAGCTCAAATCCTGCCTGCCTTTCATTTTGTGCTCCTATATTTCACCCCCTCCCCCCCGTCGCCAGGCTTGAACCACTAGAGGGTTCCCAGGTTTGCTAAAACTGAGACCCGTTGGCTGTCATTCGAACTCTGAACAAACCTCCCTTTAGGCGGGCACGCTTCTGAATGCAGGCAGTCTTCGACTTACGACCATTCGTTTTTGTGACCAAAGTTTTGACAGCCTTGAAACACATGACTTGGAACTAGTTTTTCCACATTCAACGACGGTCACAGCCTCCCTGGGGCAATGGGATTGTAATTCAGACACTTGGCCAAGGATTCCTATTAATTACGGTCCTGGCTGGGGATCATGTGGTCCCTCTTTTGCGATCTTCTGATCAGCCAGATGCCAGAGTCACTTAAGAATCATGTTCCTACCTACAGTGCCACAGTGATTTGAACACAGTATTCCAGGCTACTTCCGCTGATCACCGTCTGCCAGGAGTTTGGCAGTTCGGATCTCACTAGGCTCAAGGTTGACTCAGCCTCCCATCCTTCCGAGGTGGGTAAAATGAGGACTCAGATTATTGGGGGCAAGAGGCTGGCTCTGTAAACCACTTAGAGAGGACTGTAAAAGCACTGTGAAGCGATATATCAGTCTAAGTGCTATTGCTAAGTGCTTTTTGGTGCTAAAAGGGATGCGGTTTGAATCCCTAGCCGTGTAATGGAGTGAGCTCCCATTACCTTGTCCCAGCTTCTATCAACGAGCAGTTTGAAAGCATGTAAAAACGCAAGCAGAAAAATAGGGACCCCTTTGGTGGGAAGGTAACAGCATCCGTGCACCTTCGAAGGCATTTAGTCACGCCGGCCACATGAGCATGGAGACGTCTTCGGACAGCACTGGCTCTTCAGCTTTGTAACAGAGATGAGCATCGTCCCCTAGAGCCGGAAATGACTTGCACATATATGTGAGGGGAACCTTTATTGCTACCTGGACTCCTGCAGGGATTCACTGAACAATGGTGGCAAGAACAGTCATAAAATGAGATGTAACCCCCTCCCCCCTTAGGCTCCATTGTGGTCGTACGTCGAGGACTACCTGTATTCCACTCAGCTGCTGGGCATGGGGCGGGGCTGCATCTCCTCACACACCCCCAATCTGGGGGTGGCATGGGAGTCTGATTAATGATGCTTTGAGGCTAGCTGCAGTTTTCCTCTTTCCAGCTGGCAGATTTTCCTCTTAGGTTGTCATCGCTGAACTTCTTCCTTCCAGGTTGTCCATCCACCTGTCTGTCCGTCTGCTGTGGAGAGAGGTCTCTGGGGCTTAATGCAGAGGGCAGTCGTTCTTTCTACTGCTTTGTAGGCCATTTCCCACCCCTCAAGGAGCTCTTCCCCCCCCCCCCCATCCTGACCCCACATCTCCTGACCATCTTCTCTCTAGACCAAAGACTCAGGAGGCGAGAATTCTTTGGCCTGGTTGCGTCCCCGTCCTTGGTGTGTCTGTCTGTCTCTGTGGTCCGTTGCCAGCTTTTTCCTGTTTCGTGTGAATTCGTGGGAGCATGCTCGGGTTGCGCCAGTCTCCAGTCCATTTAGTGACTGTTCAAAGAAAAAAAAGTGACTTACGAGCAGTCCTTTCATTTACGACCATCACAGTATCCTCTCGGTCATGTGATCAATATTCAAGCATGTATTTGCGACGGTTGTCGCATCCAGTTGGGGGGGAGGGGTTTGTCGCAGAATTGCCTGTTTGTGACCTTGGCAACTGGCTTCTGAGCAGGAAATGGGAGAAATCAGATTTGCTTAATAACCGCATGGCCTGCTTAACAACTGCAGTGATTTGGACCTTTGTCCAAAAGGTCTTAAAGCCAGGCGTGATTGGCTCAGTCATTTTGCTTAGCAGCTGAAATTCTGGTCCCAATGTACTCATAAGTCAAGGCATCCCTGCACAGGCTAAAACTTTCTGGGCGCTCTTTTCCCGGCGGTCCCTCCTGGGATGCCCCTTGCGATGTTTAGAACTCGTGTCCAGAGGTGTGGCCATCTCCCTAACCAAGAGGTCTCCCAACCCTCGGGTCATGGCCCACTGCTGGGATATGGTCTGTTTAGAACTGGGCCGCACAGGCGGCAGGTAAGCGTCTGCACACATACAAAGCTTTTTCAAGCGAGCGGCAGCCACCTCTTGATCTCGCATGCCAAGTTTCCCCTTGCCCAAGTGCAAGCGCTGGAAGCTCCCTTTGCTTGAGCAGCAGTTGTGAGTGCTGACCACTGGCTCAAATGTAACTGCGTGCCCACACCTTTAACTCACAAGGAACTATTCCTCACTGGGCCGTCAAGGTTGGGGAACGATGCCCCAACCCTCAAGATGCACAACAGATGATGATGATTCGGTTACCTTGGAAACTTTAGTGTTGATGGGCAGTCCAAAGCAAAGAGGGTGGACTTACTTTCACATTATGCCCAGAGTGTATTTACCTTCCTCCCTCATCCCCCCAGATCAGGTGAGGACGGAGAAAGGAGTGAGTCTGCGTTCCCAAGAACAAGCTAGAAAAAGGCAATCTTGTTATCCGGATCTAAGTTGGGTGCAAAAAAACCAGAACGATGTCATGAGACGGTCCAAGCTGCTTGTTGATTGCTGCTTGCCTTTTGACAAGAATCTTGCCAGACCGACCGCATTCACATGAGAAGAGGCATTCACATAGAGAGGCTTTGGTAGTCTTCCTCTACTCTAGCTGAAGATTCTCCCCTCCCCTCTCCTCCTCCGGATCCCCTCCCTCATTGTCTTCATTCAATCCTTTAAATTTCATGGAAGAAACTGAAGCCTCTCTGAGTTCACGCCCGTGGTCAGGAGTTGACCAATTCACTTTCTGACTTAAGGGTGAATTTCTGCCATTCCTTGCTACCCCGTGGCCCCTTGCCTTGGGCTGAGCTATTTTTAATGTGGTTTTGCTGCTCAGATGCTGTGGTTGAGGGGGAGTCCCTTGTCTTCAGCTGCTATGGCTACCTGTGGAGAAGAGAGCCTAGATTTGGGTCCAGTGGTCCCTGAATATTTTCCACTGGTTGAGCCAATGTGAGTATGGGGTTTCTCCACTCAGACCCCACAAGTGTTCCTTTGCTTATCGTTTTCTCTCCTCTGACATCTTGTAAAGCTTCCTTGTAAAATATAAACCCTGATCTGTTGGGCCCAGGATGAGTCACGCAGCTGTATCCTAAACTATTAAATCTTTAAATCTATATATATATATAAGTAAAAGAGCACCCATGCACCATTACAAAATCTCCAGAACTGTCAAGCCTACAAACTTGTAATTTGGCACGTATGTTCCTCTTGGCTTCTAGGAGCTCACTAAAAAATGATTTTTCGAAATGACCATTTGAGCATAGAATATTTCATTAGTATTTCTTATACAGCAATTAACACGCTCTGATGCTAAAGAGTTCTACTTCCCTTCCCCACTGGAAAAGAAATCTCTTCCAAATGCAAAACAAGCAGAGGAGAGAAGTTTCAGTTTTAGTTTCACAGCACCAAGCAGCTTTAGTCCAGAATAGTTGAGCTAAGCCATGCCCAGGCTCCTTGCTGTCTCCTTGTTCACACAGCAAATACTGTTTCATTTTCCAAACAGCCCTCAACACTCACATACACTGACAGGACGCTAAGCCAGATGAATACTAATGGATGCTGGTAAGCAGAGGTAGAATTCCCCCCTCTTTATTTTCCTCCCAAAAAACTAAGCCTGACCACATAGTTTCGTAGCGAAGCAGGGGTATCGAGCTAGTTTTACATTATTTATTAAATAAATAGTTGAGGGACTCTCACAGTAATTACAGCCAAAATGAAACCATAAATGCATTCAGATACCTGCTAAGCCAGAGGTTCCCAATCCTCGGGCTGTGGTGCACTACCAGGCTGTGGTTTGTTTGGAACTGGGCCATGTGAGTGGCTGGTTGGCATGCACGCAGCTTGTCTTGCGCAAGTGGCCGGCCGGTGCAGGCGCATGTAGCTTGACTACTATGAGCAGACAACCAGCTCCCCTCTCTCCTGAAAGCATAAAGGCTGAGGACCACCGCGTTAAGCCACCCTCCCCATTCGATTTGGGGTGGAGGAAACTGATCCCTGGGATGGAGCCCCCGAACGCAGGTTCATCTTGAGAGCAGGGACATCTGGGCGTGTCCTCAGGGCAGAGCAGGCGGGAGTTGATGGCCCCGGAGGGTGGCAGGGGCCAGAAGCAAGGATGGCCGAGAGGCTCCAAGGTGGACTTCGGAGACTGGGCAAGGCTGGTTTAGAGGCCACCTGGACCTGGGCTGGGAGGAGCAGGTCAGCGAGCTGCAAGGAGCTGCTGAGAGAGCAAAGAACTTCATGTAAGGACAAAGCTAATCCTCTTTCAGACTTTTTCCCCAGATGCCTTGGGATGGGGGACAGAGGATGGCCACATTGCTTTTCTCCCTTTCATCTTTCCCTCTTTGAGACTTTCTGAAACATGCTTACTTGCTTGCCCTCTGCTCCGGGAACACGGTCACATTCCCAGACCGGGTGGGGTACCATGATCCAGGGTGAGGTAGACAGTGATGCCAATGATGTGCCCATAAAGCAAATCCTTTATGAATTACAGGTAGTCCTCGACTTACAACCCTAGCAATGTTTACTGGAGAGCCTCAGTCCTCCATGTCAGGGTTATTCCAGAAATGTTCTTTTTCCAAAAGGCAACTTGACTTTCTGGAGGTTTTTTGTTTTTTTTTAAATCCCTTGAAAGTCTTTCACTTCTCATCCCAGAAGATTCTTCAGGGTTGAACCAAAGAAGGAAGTGAAGTTCAGCGAAATGAAGAAGCTTCTGGGATGAGAAGCAAAAGTTTTAAAGAAAGCAAGAAAGTCCAGTTGTGGCCTTTATATCTGTCATATAATATATGCGGGGATATGCATTATGTATTTATTTATTTTGTCATATTTAGGTTGTGTATGCTGGAGGTGGTGACCCTTTGAGAGCTGTGTGAAACAAAATTTCATTTTAATATATGCCAGTTCAGGTACATTTAAAATAGCAATAAAGTTTGTTAGCTCAGCTGATTCACATGGCAGAGCAGGTTGCTGCGCTTCAGCTGAGCTAAAAAACAGCTCACCTCACTAGCATTGATACAGAGCGTGGTGTTCAAGTCCTGCAGTTTTCAAGTCTATGCACAAAGCAAAGCATGCTCTCATGATGGAACTGGTAGGAAAAAAATTGGAACCCCACCACTGCTTCCCACCCAATGTAGTTCTACACCCTCCTCTTCCCCAGTTTATCTTTTGACAATCTCTGGAGCTCCGTTGCTCAGGTCAGGGATGGAGGACAGGCTGCTCCACGGCTGGGCCGTGTGGTGTGATCCAGGAAGCGGCCTCCACAGGGAAGTGGATTGGGAGTGATCCGAAAATGCGGCTGCTTCTGAAAACGTGCCTTGCGGCCCAGGAACAAAGTGGTTTGCTTTGCTTCGTGAATCGTAGCTCCGGAGATCATCGAAAGTTAAGTGGACAACGGCTGACTCATGGTGAGGAGTAGGGTGTAGAGTACCCTCAGGTGGGATTTCCCTGCAAGGACCCAGAGGGGTGGGAAATGTAGCATGGGATTCCTCCAGCTGTAGAAGTCTGGTAGGCCTGGAGCAGGCCTGTGCTAGAGCTCCCAAGGCACCTACCACGTGCTCGGCTTAACAAATCACATGGTTGTTTCATGGCAAGCAGGGTCATCTATGAGGTGATCACGTGGGTGCTTCACTTAACATCCATCATGCAGGATCTATTACGATCGCAAGTTGAGGACTAGCTATCTATCCAACAGTTTTTGAAAAGCAAAACTCTCAGCACTAAAAGGAGCTTTGGGAATGGTTGGCTGAAATTGACTCCCTGCTGGGTTATTTTGGCCTGAGCAATCATTCAGAATTCAACACAGCAGGGTGCATCAGCGCCCCCCAGAATTGGCTCCCATTCTTAAAAGGGCTACTTCGGTTCCCTCCCATCGTCCAGAGCCAGAACTGGCTGCATTTCCTTTGTGCAGAAGGAAAGCAAACCAGGCTCGCTGCAGGGCAGGGAAGAGGCTGGGTTCCCTCGTGTGGCACGTGGGCAGGCGGTGCTGCAGTGAGGTTGGAACGCAGGGGTCTTTCAGCCGTGCACAAAGAGGGTCCTCCTTAGCCCATTGACCAGGGCAGCCCGCTGGGTGGATAAGGCCGTGTCCGTTGGGAGAAGCATGCCCCATGACCTTTTCTTTCAATCCCCCCAGATGACGGGCTGGCCTTCAAAGCCGAGGTGCTCCAAGCTCAGCGAACGCTGTGTGAAAGCTTGGGGCTCAAGTGCACAGACGAGACGCTCCTCCACGCTCACCCGCAAGCAGCCTCCGTCGGCAGCCGGTACTTTGTACAACAACGAAGGCACCCTGAGAATCCCGGGCAGGAAGAAGAAGCTTTGGTCGGAGAAGGCAGCTTCGACGGTCCGGATGCCCCGACAGACTCATGTGACCGCCCGGAGGACAAAATGTTCGTCTGCCCTGACTGCGGGAAACATTTCCGCCTTTACAAGAGCCTCGTGTGCCACCAGAAAAGCCATGCTACAGCACCGGCGGCCTGCGAAAAGAGCTTCACCTACAAGCAGCAGTTCACCCTGCACCAGCACATCCACACCGGGGGCGGAGGGTATACCTCGGTGGCCTGTGAAGAGACCTTTAAGCAAAGCCATAATTTGAAGCCTCTTCCTCGGGGGCCGGGAGCAGACAAACCATACGGGGGTGCCAAGTGCATGAAGACTTTCAATGTCAAATCATCCTATCGGCAGCACCCCAAGAGTCATGGGCGTGAACGACCGTACCGCTGCAGCCGGTGCCCGGAGAGTTTCTCCCAAAAGAAAAGCCTTGTCACGCACCAGCGGCTCCACTCTGGGCGTGGTGGCAGCTCCTTGGCCTGCCTTTATTGCGGCAAGAACTTCAGCCATCCCTCAGACCTAGTCCGGCACCAGCGCATCCACACCGGAGAGAGGCCCTACCGTTGTGACGAGTGCGATAAAAGCTTCACCCAGAAGCAACATCTTCTCCAGCACCAGAAAATCCACCTGCGTGAGCAGAACAGGCTGATGGGTACAGCTGTCCGGGAAGCCCTGTTGGACGCCATCTTCATTTAGTTCAATCCTGCGAGCACGCCAGGCTACCTCAAAAAGGCATGTCCTGGACGGACTCCCCCTCTGTAGCCTGGAGTTCAGATTCCCAGACATTGGCGCTCCATCGTAGCAAAGACATTTTTGTATGGGGTTTCTAACTATGCTTCTGAATGGCAAAAGCTAACAAAAAGGGGTAGTAGCCAAGGACTTCCAGGATTGTCGTTTCGGTCTTCTTTGCAGTGTACAATACTGTAGGTATTGTGTTTTCCCCTAACCACAAGGTCTCCACGTCAAAGTCCTGGAGAGGTGGGGACTGTACAGAGGCGATCTCTCGGTTCGCTGTTGGGTGAACACAAATGGGTCTGAGCAGGACACATTTTTTTAAACATATATTTTCTGGATATCTTTTTTTTCTTTGTTGTTCTGTGGAAACTGAGAAATAAACTAGAGATATGAAGAAATGTGTGTGGCTCTTGTTTTCCCCCCAACTGTGAATCAGAGTTGGCGGGGGCATGTGTGTTAATTTTTTGATTATGTAAAACTACCTAGATGAATAGGAGCATCTTATCATCATCATAATTTAACGCCTTCCCTCATCCTTTGCAGGGTGGAGTCTGGGCAACTGAATGGAGCTAGTAAAGTGGTTAATGGCTGGATGCCCTTCCTATTGCCAGAGTTTTGTTCAGCAGGTATATTCTCATTGTGCCCAGAGAGAGAAATATCTGCCTCTACTTAGGATTGAACTCGCAGCCCCCTGATTGTGAGGCGAGAGCTCCACCCAAGGCCACTGTACCACTTGAACAGGAGCACCTTATTGAAACAATTTAAGGAAAACTGTCCTTTTGGGAGGGGTAGGGGGGGAAATGGCTTAAATTAAGCCATAATGTGATAGCCATAAAGTAACATTTATCCTACTGATGTTTTCAGCCTGGAAAATTTGGAAATGGTTCGGTCTGAAAGGTTTAGGGCGTTGTGCAAACCAGTTATTCTGGCTTATCCCTCTCAGAGGAAGCTAGAGTCCTGGTTGCATTACTGGCTAAACAAGCCATACATACTTTCTTTGGCTGGGATCTGCCAGTTCAGGGGTCTGCAACCTGTGGCTCTGGAGCCACATGCGGCTCTTTCACCCTCTGCTGCAGCTCCCTGTCGGCTGATCCTACCACTGGCTGGCCCCTCCCCTCCCTGTCATTTCTCACCTGGCCTGGCCTCCATATTCCAAAGCAGGAGGTGACCGGGTGGGAGTGAGTGACGGTTGAGTTGGCCACGCCCACCCAGTCACACCGGTTGTTAAATTATTGGCTCCCGGTGTTTCTTCTCTGTGGGAAATGGGTCCAAATGGCTCTTTTGAGAGTTTTAAGGTGGCAGCCCCCTGTGGTAGTTAAAATCCAAACTAGCAAGCAGAGCCACATGTGATTTGCAGCGTGACCCCAGCCAGTGAAATAATTACAAATTGTGTATTTTGAATGAACCTTTTGATTTGCTGCAAAATCTTTGTGTCCATCGTTTTCAAAAGGCCAAAGTGGGACCTTAAATGCCTATGTTGTATCCACCAAAATTGCTGCTCCTTTAACTCTCTGGTGTCCTTCAGTGTTGGTTCCGGAGGGTGGGAGACAAACTCGGAAACAATATAAGCTCTGAGTGCCCCACTGGCTTGGGGGTTTCCTTGCAGACATTTCATGACCTACGTAGGGAACAACATCAGTGCTTGAAGGAAGGAGAGTGTCGGTAAGGAGGAGGAGGGCAATGACGACTATGAGGTCCACGATCCTCTCTGAGTTTGGGTGTTTTCTGGTAGACGTTTCACTGGTACCAGCATCAGTGTTAGAAGCCTAACATAAGTCTTCTGACGTTGATGATGTTACTTATTTGGGCCATAAAACGTCTGCAAGAAAACCACCAAACCAGAGATCATCTCGGATTCCACAGTCCTCCTCCTCTTCCCCCCCACTTGTTCGATCTGGGTTTATTTCCTCACCATCTTTTTTCCTTTTTTGTATTGTCACATGTTTTCAAACGTTCCAAGTGTTTTTTGTAACAATTTGTAAACCGCTCGGAGTTGGGCGGCCTGTAAATGTAATCAATTATTATTGTGGTCCTCAAACAAGCTGTCCTCGTCTGAGAATATTCATCCAGCGGTCCTCATGCGCCACCATCCATAAAAGTCGAGCACAAGATCCTAAGTTCCTTGTAAAATTGGGAAGGCCTTTTCACTTGTATTTGCTGGGCATGATCTACATACATTCAGCCTTGTAGTATCCGGGTCTTGTATTCGAGAGCGCCATTTTGCAAAAAACACCCCCAAATCCTTTGCTCAGAATCCTCTAATATGGAATTAAATGCCTGCCTATTGTTTTTTTTCCCATTCACCCCAATTCTTCTCTTTGGTCTTTTCCATTTTCACTGCAGAGTTTTGGGTTTTGTTGAATCCCTTGACGTCATATCTCAGTAAAGGATTGTTGATGATTCCCCAGCACTGTTTCTCAGGAACTTGTAAGTTGTGTGGATTTCAACTCCCAGAATTCCCTGACTAGGCATGCTGGAAAATTCTGGGAGCTGCATGCCACATATTTGAAAGTTGTTGAGATTGAGAAAGGCAGATTTATGTGAATTGTTAAATCAACAAAGCATTTTTTAAAGAAGATGGTAGGGTTCGGGGCAGTCTTTCTCAACCCTGGCAATTTCAAGATGGGTAGACTTCCAGCTGGGGAATTCTGGGAGTTGAAGTCCACCTGTCTTGAAGTTGCCAAGGTTGAGAAAGACTGGTTTGGGTGTGTGTGCTGTGCATTCCTATGTGTGGTGGGATTAAACCATGATGAATGTTGGGTTTATGCTGTCCTTATTTCCTGCAGCCCTCGCAACAAACCACATCTTAATCAAAACGGAGCCAGACGACGACTCTGCAGCCCATGAGACCTGGATGATGGCGGGAGAGACATTTGTGGAAAGAATTATAAAGAAAGAAGAGGACTTCGATTCCTGTATGTGGCCAAGGGACTCTCCAGGGGAGACAGCCGACTACAGTGCCAACGAGGGCAGTCCGGCGGAAGAAGCAGCTGCTCATGTCCGCCGGCAATGTCAAATTGGCCGCCAAGAGCACCCACAAAGTTACAGAAGTCTCACCCCTTCGGGGCGAAATCTCTCCTTGCCACTCATGAATGGGAGCCCTCTGATGTCACCTCAAGAGACAGGGCAGCCATCTGCCGGTCCGCCAGGAGAGAAGCTGTGGGCTTGTCCGCTGTGCCACCAACGCTTCCGACTCCACGTCCACCTGCTGCTTCATCAGAACACCCACCGGGAAGCGCCTGCCGAGCCTGTGCCAAAGGACCCACTGGGCTGCCCCTACTGTCCCCGGCGTTTTGGCCGCTCAGATCACCTGCTACGTCACCAGATGAGCCACACGGGCGCCCGGCCTCATCAATGCCCAGCATGCGAGAAAAGCTTTACAGACAAAAGCAAGCTGACCAATCACTTCCGGACCCATACGGGAGAACGCCCCTTCCACTGCACAGACTGCGGGAAGCACTTCGTCCGGCGGCACCACCTGGCCAAGCACCAGCGCACCCACACACGGGAGAGGCCCCACCAGTGCCCGCTCTGCCCGAAGAGCTTCATGCAGAAGCACCACCTGCAGAAGCACCTCCGCACCCACACAGGGGAGAAGCCCTACAAGTGCAGCCTGTGCCCCAAGGCTTTTGCCTGCAAGCAGCGCCTGCTGCAGCACAGCTGCACCTTGCCTCCGGTGCCCCCCTCTGAAACCGCCGGGCGGCCCTTGGCCCTCCTGAAAGGGACGCCCGCTTCCTGACCCACTGATGCAACCAGGACTTCGCCCCATCTCACCCCCTTTGCTGGGGCCATTGTAGTTCCGCTTGACCGTCATTCAGATGCAGAAATTCAACTCTCCAGGCACCATGTAGCTTCCCTTCTTTGTGGACTATGTTTCTAGGGAAATCAGGCTGGCGAAGATTCTGTTCGGTTGGACAA
The DNA here is from genome assembly GCA_015471245.1 of Laticauda colubrina. Classification (NCBI taxonomy): domain Eukaryota; kingdom Metazoa; phylum Chordata; class Lepidosauria; order Squamata; family Elapidae; genus Laticauda; species Laticauda colubrina. The sequence goes on from BLBF01000100.1 coordinate 582,892, forward strand.
AAAAAAAAACAACACCAAACACTGATCATCTCTTGAAGGTTCTGAATCAGCCTTTGATCAGCCCTGGAAGGTCCTCCATCACCCTTTGATCAATTATTGACAATCCCGAGTCAGATTTTGATTGGAAGGTCCTTAAGCATTGTGGTTGACCGATCACCTTCATCTTCATTCAGTCTGTGGCCAACTCTGTGTTTCATTGTTTAAGAAGGTCCCAAAAGGAGGTGGACCTGGAAGTGAACAGGGCAGAGGCTGCTGTTTCTTGAAGGCTCATCGTCATGAAGATGTGACTATTAGAACAAGAAAGGAATCCCCTGGTTGTCATGGACTTTGTTTTGGCTTCCCCCAGGCAAATCCTGGGCCCGTCTGCTCGGAAACCCAAGTTTGAGAAGTGGAATGGCTTGCCCCAGAACTTGTGGATGCTCCATCAATGGAGTTTTTCAAGAAGAGACTAGGCCTCCGTTTGTCCAGAATGAGACAGGGTGTCCTGCTGAAGCAGAGGTTTGGAGTAGAAGACTTCTGCGGTCCCTTCTGACTCTGGTTATTCTGCAATTCCCAAATAAACAGAACAAGACAGGATTTTGATCGGATCCCCACTAGACTTCCTGAATCCTCTGCAGCTTTCCCACCCCCACCCCCCTTTATTTCAAGGCCGAAAAGATGCCATTTGTGTCTCAGCTGCTTGCGTTGCCTCCGAGACCTTGTGTGGGAACTTGGTTGTTGGGATGGAGAGAGACACAGAAAGGAGCCGAGGAGGAGCCAAAGTGTGATTAGGATTATGTTGGTTTTTTTCATTATGCTCAATTTCTATGCTGTTTTATAAGCGCTGTTGTAACTCTCGGGGGAAAACTTCAAAAAGCTGAAACTTGGGGATGGGTGGCCGAAAGAAAATTGTTCTTTGCTTTTTTTTCCTTCTTTTTCTTTTTTAATTTGTGTAAAGTCTCTGCTTTCCATGCTCCCTCTTTTCCCTTGATTAAAAAAGTTAAGATGAGCTCGTGCATGCGAGGAAATGATGGGTTTTTTTATTTATTTTTTGTTCTCCCTGAACTTTGGTCAGGCCGTCAAAAATCAAATCTTCACAAAAAGAAGAGAGAACCTTAAAATGCTGGAGAATGAATATTGTATCCAGTGAAGCCCTGCTGGATTTATCTATACATATAAAAGTGAAATATACCACTTGCGCGTCATCACAAAATCTCCAGAACCATCAAGCCTACAAACTTGAAATTTGGCCTGGATGTTCCTAGGCTTCTAGGGGCTCACTAAGAAAGGATTTTTCGAAATGACCATTGAATCAATAGTATTTCATTAGTATTTTTTCTACAGCAATTAACACGCTCTGATGCTAAGGAGTTCTACTCCCCCTCCCCACCTGAAAATAAATCTGTTCCCAATGCAAAACACAAGCAGAGGAGTTTCAGTTTCAGTTTTACAGCACCAAGCAGCTTTAGTACAGAGCAGTTGAGCTAAGCCACACCCAGGCTCCTTGCTGTCTCCTTGTTCACCCAGCAAATATGGTTTCAGTTTCCAAACAGCCCTCAACTCTCACACACTGACAGGATGCTAGCCAGATGAATATGCTGGTAGGATGCTGGTAGGCAGAGGCAGAATTTTCTTTTCCTCAGTTTCCTCCCCCAAAACTTAGCCCGACCACATAGTTTCGTAGCAAAGCACGGGTATCCAGCTAATTCATTAATATACTGCTTCAAACCCAGTTCATTGTTGCATTCAAGGCCCCTTTTACTGTGGGGGTTTTTTTTTTTTGCAGTCCTGTGGGCTAGTGGCCTGAAAGACCATGATTTCTCCAGGGAGCTTCCATGGATTTCGATCTCTGTCTTCCCTGTTCAGCCAACTGATCTGTGGCCACCTATTTTGACCACCAATGGCCCACCTTGTCGAGCTTGGAGGGCAGCCTTAGATCTGGGGCTATCTCCCAGAGAGTAAAGATCAGACAAATACAAAATTCAAGTTCGTTACAGGGAAGACAGAAGAAGGAAGGAGGACAGTGAATTTATTTGGGTGGTCTGTAGGTATAATAATAGCAATTAAGCAACACATGGACAGACTCTGCCATAGTTTCAAATGGGAAACTTGAGTTGTTTAGATTAAGCTACATCCTGAAACACTGGAGAATTTCTGGTCGTTTGACACTTAGAAAAATCGGCCATTGACGGGCACACTGTGCTAAAAGACCTTTACCCACCCTTCAAAACTGACAATCCAAATGCTAAGAACAAAATCGAAACACCTCCCGCCGACAGTCAACACTCAGATAAGCAGAAATCAACCCTGAGATTAATAGCAGACCAAACATCAAACAATAAACCACAGCCCAATCAAGGAACCACCAGGACCACATACACACACACACACACATTTACCAGGACAAGGCTTTGTATATAAAGAAAGAGCAAACCCTCATTCCCCTCCAGCACTCATAATGTTACGTAGTTGGGTCAGAAATGTTTGCAAGGAATTAACCAAGGTCAGAGAGCACCAATGATACACAGTCCCCATCCCCCCAAATCCCCACTCCCATTAAGCTCTGATGATGTTGCATTGTTGGGTCATGAAATGTTTGCAAGAAAATCACACTCAGAGACTACCACAGTGTGGTACTCCTACTCTCCGCAAACTCGACTTCCTTCTAGCACTGACCATGTTCCATAGTTGGGTCATGAAACGTCTGCAAGAAAATCACCAAAGTCAGAGAGTAACAAGGACCACCCAGTCGTCATCCTCCTCCTCCTCTCCGCAAACCCCACTCCCTTCTAGTACTGCTGATGTTCCATAGTTGGGAAATGAAACCACTGCAAGAAAACCTTTGCAAGCAGCTCACCACTGATCCAAACACTAGCCTAGGGGTAGGCATCCCACAGCTTTGGAGCTGCGTGTGTCTCTTGATGGGGCTTGCTGTGGCTCCCTGTCACCGCTCGGCTACACAATTGATAGGGCTTTCAGTTAGGATAGGTAGAGGAAAAAGGACGCTGCGCCAGGAGGTGTTCCGACCCAAACCTTGTTCCAAGGAAACAAACACCAAACAGAGGTAACAGCAAAACCTTTTCATGATTCTTTATGAATTTCATTCCTTTCCGGTTAAAAGGCTGTTTCAAATTAATTGTCTCTGATAAGAACGAGCCTTGCCAATGTGGTGCAAGGCTGCCAAGAACACTAGATAAAGTTGCCAAGAAATAGTTCAAACACAAAGAGTCTCCAAACACTAAGATACTCCGAACGTCCACAAGGCTTGAGTGCAAAAACTTCCTTGCTTCCTGCAAAGAACTGCAGTTTCTCAGGCTAGCTTTTATCTCTTAAGGGAAGGGCCATTACCTTGCAGCCTTGTTCCCAAGTCGCCCGTGCTGCTGCAGCTACTCTCCTTTGAGCAGCCCTCGTGCGTGCGCACTGGGCACAGGCTCCTCAGGGGCCTCTTCCTCACTGCTGCCAGCCTCCACCATCTCTGAAGGCAGCACTCCACTCCCTGATGGTCCTGACCCCATCCCTGCATCACACACAGACCCCTCATCTCTCTGAGGTCTCAGCCGTCCACACCTGCTGCCGGCGAACCACAACAGGAAGAGTCTCTATGGTGGGGGAAAGCGGACTTCTGGTTGGCTCCAGAATTGAATTGGGGGGGGGGCTTCTGGTTAGGACCTTTGTGGCTCTTTGAGTGTTTAACTCTTTGAGTTGCTGACCCCTGCACTAGCCAGTCAGTTGGTAATTATGATTAATACAGGTAATTCTCAAACTTACTAGCATTCGTTTAGTGACCAAAAATAGAACGGCACTGAAAAACAATGATATTGTTTTTGAAAAACATTCATAACTGATGGCCAGGATCCCACGATCAAAATTCAGACGCTTTGCAACTGGCTTATATTTATGAGGGTCACAGCATCCCGGGGTCATGGGATCCCCTTTTGCACCTAACCAAGCAACGTCAATGGGGAATCTCAATTCACTTTACAACCCACTTAGTAGCTTAACAACTGCGTGACTGGTTTTAGCAATGGCAAGAAAGTTCATCCAACGGGGTGCAACTCCATAAGCAAAGGAAATGGCTTGGTTGCTGCCTTAAGTCAAGGACTGCTTATGGTTTGCCCCCAGGCCCCAAATCCAGAGATGGTATTCAGCCAGTTCTGATCGGTTCTGGAGAACCGGTAGCAGAAATTTTGAGTAGTTTGTAGAACCAGCCAAAGCCACCTCTGACTGGCCCCGCCCCCATCTATTTTCTGCCACCCGACTCCCAGCTGATTGGCTGGGTCTTCTTTGGTTGCCCTGCACAGGAGAACAGATCTGGAAAGTAGGTTAGTGGGGTGGGGTGGGAAGGGGGATTTAGCAGTATATCCTTCCCCTGCCATGCCCACGAAGCCACGTCCCAAGCCACGCCACGCCCACCAAGCCACACCCAGAGAACCAGTAGTTCTGATTCAAAAATAGATTCAAAAATATTTTGAATCCCACCACTGCCCAAACCCCTTCAATATTAAAGGGAATTTACTGAAGAGAAAGAAACTCAGAACTTGTGATGGAGAAAGTCCACAAGACTTTATAGTAGGAAAGGAAAGAATAGACTCTCTTAATCGTGGTAGGCTATGCTTGGTTGGGAATGATGGGTACCGCAAAGCTAAAATGAGGCAATAATTCCTGGCTGGATGGCGATTTTGTTCCCTTACTGGAGGAACAAGGTAACAAACTCCATACAGGTAAGTCCTCACCATGCTCGAGCCCAAAATTTACATTGCTAAAGTGTGAGTTGTGCTGAAGGGAAGTTTTGTCCCATGTTACTCAGTTGTTAAGTGAATTGTGGCAGGTGTTAAATTTCATCATGCGACTACGGCTTTCCCACTGACCGATCCTGGAGACCTCAACGCTCATAAATATGAGTTGCTCTGAATTTTGAGCCACACAACTGCAGGAATGCCGCAAATGGTCAGAAGTATGTAAAATGGTCCTGTTTTCCATCCCCATTATATCCAGTCGCTAAGCAAAGCACCTTAAATTGAAGACTACCTGGACAGCTCAGAAATTATGCAAGGCAGCCTGTCTTTCGGGATTTGGGCAAAGTGGATCAGATATCCAGTGGCTGAGTCAGTTTTTTTTTTCTCCTGGAGGGGAGGAAAGAGGGCAGGGTTGGGGGGGGGGGATTTGCCTCTCTGTGAGGCCAGGCTCCCCAGGCAGCCTGTCTCAACTTCCTCCCCTTTAAGAAAAATGGACTTCAACTTCCAGAATTCCTGCTGCTCGGGAATTCTGGGGGTTGAAGTCTACCCGTCTTAAGGGGGAGTAGTTTGACAGCTTCTTTTTTGATCCATAAGGTTATCCTGATGGTTGGGCAGATGTTCTGGATCCCCTAAAGGAGAACATCATTGACCCCTAAAGGAGAATCATTGTGGCTTGCACAAACCATGTTGACTTGCGGGGTGGCTGGGAGGAAGCCAGGCAAATGAGGAATATCAGACTTTCCATAATGGCACATTCTTGCTGTCTTGTCACAGCTGCACTACACACACTACACTACAAAGGAAGTGACTAAATTAGTAGACCACAAAATACTGTGGACATAATATACTTAAACTTCAGCAAAGCATTCGACCCAGTAAACCACAGCCTACTTCTTGGGAAGCTCGAAAAAGGTGGAAGGAATAGATAGCACCACCACTAGATGGACTTTCAACCAGCTGACAAACTGTAGCCCTTAATGGGTCTAAGTCTACACGGAGGGAAGTAAGCAGTGGGTTGCTACAAGGTTCCCTCTCAGGCCCTGGACTCTTCAATATCTTCACTAACGACTGAGAGGAGGGAATAGAAGGGGAACGTACCAAATTTGCAGATGATACTAAGCTGGCAGGAACAGCCAACGCCCAAGAAGATGAGCTCAAGATCCAGAGGGATCTCGACAGACTAGAACAATGGGCCATATCTAACAAAATGAAACTGAATGTAGAGAAAAGTAAAGTCCTACCCTTAGGCAAGAAAAATTGAAAGTACACATATAGACTGGGTGAAACCAGGCTCAATAGCCGTAACTGGGAGAGGATCTTGGAGTCTTTGTGGACGACAACCAGCTAAGTAGGAGCCAGCCGGGTGCAGCAGCAGCAGCAGCCAAAAAAGCCAGCGCAATCCTAAGTTGCATGAACAGAGGGATACAATCGAGATCAAAGGAAGTACTAATATAAGGCTCTATAAAGCCTTAGTAAGGCCACACTTAGAGTCCTGCATCCAGTTTTGGTCACCACACTATAAAAAAGGAGGTCGAGACTCGAGAAAAAGTGCAGAGAAGAGCAACCCGGACGATTTAAGGGACTGGAGACTAAGGCATACAAAGAACGGTTGCAGGAACTGGGCCTGGCTCGTCTAGGGAAGGGAAGGACCAGGGGAGACAGGAGGGCATCTCCCAATATTTGAGGAGGGGCTGCCCCAGAGAGGAGGAGGAAGGGGTCAAGCTATTCTCCAAAGCACCCAAAGGCCAGACAAGGAGTAATGGATGGACACTGAACAAAAGGAGGAATTTTCTGACAGGGAGAACCATCAACCCATGGAACAGAAGTTGCCCTCGGAAGTTGTGGGAGCGCCATCGCTTGAGGCTTTCAAGAAGAGCCTGGGCTGCCATTTGTCAGGAATGGTGTAGGGTCTCCCGTTTGGGCGGGGGGTTGGACTAGATGACCTACAAGGTCTTTTCCAACTCTGTTACTCTGTTAAAAAAAAAAAAAGGAGTCCTCCAAGATGCTTGGAGGCACGAACAGGTAGTCTTCGACTTACAATGGTTTGTTTAGCAACCGTTCAAAGTCACAAAGGCACCCGGGGGGGGGGAGGAAGGGACTTATGACCAAGTTTCACACTTACGGGCTTAGTAAGCAGCCCTGTGCTCACAGGATCAAAATTCAAAGATGCTTGGCAACCAGTTCATCCTTACGACGATCCCTCCACATCCCGGGTTCACGTGAGGTGAATGCAAGATGCCTGGATGCATGTACGGGAAGTCCTGGACTTCCAACGGTTCGTTTAGTGACCGTTTCAAAAGTCACAATGGCACCAAAAACAAGTGACCAGAGGAGCATGCCTCTCACTTATGACCTTTGTAAGTTCACGGGATCGAAATGCAAGATGCTGGTTTGGACTTACAATGATCGCTGTGTTCCTTGGGAGAGGGGTTGTCACGCAATCCCCTTTGGTGACCAGAGTCAACTTCATGACCGTTGATCCTGACTTTGATCAACCATGGTGATTTGCTGTGGATAATGGCGACAAAGGAAGGTTGAAAAACGGGACAGAAGGTCTGTCATGCTTAACAACACACCCATTTTCGGTCGTACGTTGAGGACTATCTTTTCTAAGTGCTTCAAGTCAGGTTCGAGGCAGCAGGGAAGGTTGTAAAATGGCACAAAACCTATGGAATGAAGCTCTGTCTCGCTTAAGGACAACAGAACCATTTTCGGTGGTAAGTTGAGGACCAGCTAGCATAAGTCGTATGTGGAGGATTATCTGACGTTATCTGGTTGGAGGCAATGCTCCTCCCAGCCGCCAGAGCGGCGCCTCGGTCCCAGGTCTCCCGCAGAGACGCTCGAACCGCTGCGCCTCGGCTCGCTGGGCCGAGCCGGCGCATGCGCGCGACGCGGCCAGCCTTCCGAGTGTGCGGCGTTGCGGCAGCCGAGACAAAGGCGGCCCCCGCGGGAACGTCCGGGCGGGGGAGGGGCGGGCGCGGCCAGGTAGTGCAAAAACGGGGGGCGCGGGGCGGGTGGGGGGAACCGGGGGGGGGGGGGCGCGAGTCCCGAGGGAGGAATGGGGAGAAGGGGGACAAAAATCTACGGACCGGGAGCCAGTCTCTCATCGGCAACCGGGCGCCCTCCGCCTGGGTCCCCAGAATCCTCCGCGGCGGGCGGGGGCGGGGGCGGGGGCGGGTGTCTTCTGGGGGTCCCCTCCGGGAACGAGGGTTAAGCCCCTCTGCAGGAGTTGGGGGCGTTCTTTCCCCTGCAAGAAGACCCCCCCCCTCCGCCCCCCAAAAGCGCGGGAGGGGGCTCTTGTAGAAAACCTCGAGGGGTCCCCGGGTGCCTTTCTGCGCCGAATCCACTGGGAGCGTCGTGCCCGACCCTGCCAGGCGGCGTGGCCTCTCACGGAAATCTCCCATTTTTGGCTGGGGATACTTTTTTTTTCTTCGCCTGGCTTCGCAGGTCCTCGCCTTTGCGTCCGAATCCAGACACCATCCCCCAAACCCCCCCCCCCTTTTTTTTTTTTTTTTTTCTTTTTCTGGAGTCCTCCGCTCTTTTTTCTCCCCCCCCCCCCCCTTTTTTTTTTTTTGTGGTGGGTGGGGGGGAAGAGAAGGTTTCAAGCTTTTAAAGAAAAGGGTTTGTCCTCATGTTTCTTCCAAGGGCGGGGCTGGACTAGAAGACCTCTCCCTGGCTTAGCCTTCTGTAAATGATCTGTCCTGGGAAATGTTCTTTTTTGTGGGGGGTTGGTCGTTGAGCAAGGCGTCAGTCGCATTGATGGATCATCAGCCAAGAAAAGGAGGGTCATATGTAGGGTTTTCCTGGAAAAATATAGGTTTGCTTTTTCAGCATTCTTTTTTTTCTTCTTCTTCTTCCCTTGTTTCCACTTAACAGACAGCTCAAAGGTCTGTCTAAGCCTCGCCCGGCGGTGCCCTTTGGGGTTTGTTTTTTTTTTTTTTTTGCTCCGCAATCCTTTCCGTTAGCGGGTCGATCTGGGCTAGAAGGGGAGGTAGGTATCCTTCGTATCCTAGGTGATTTCCAATCCTGTCGCCTAGGCTAGATGAGGGAGGGAGGTCGAACTCGGATCTCCCTGGGCCTTTTCTGTCAACCTAAGTTGCAGGGGGAGGGGGAGGGGGAGGGGGAGAGACAAATTCCTTGTGTGTCTAATCACACTTGGCTAAATGAAGGTATTGCCAGGGTGTCAAACTGGCGGCCCGCCCGCCCGCCCGCCCGCGGACCAGATGTGTCGCATGCAGGCCACCCTTCTGCAAAGGGGAAAAAAACATTGTGAAATGTCACATGATGGCAACGTGACACCGCAAGTTTGACACCCGTGGAGTCATCTGTTCTAGTCTATTAAGCAGAGCATTCGCAACTGCTCTCAAGTCTTTTGCCATTGGCTGTAATGGATGGCCGATGGGAGTTGTAGTCCCCCAGTCTTTGGGAGCGTGCCAGTGGTGGGGTGGGGTCAGATAATAAGACTCTGTACTTTCTGAGTGAAGAGGGTTAGAAACTTGATGTATGGTTTTGTGGCCACGGTAATACGCCTTTTCTAATGTTTCCTGAACTTTAATGAGAAAGTGTCCAGCCATGAGGACTAGAAACTTTGTCCCAAACAGGGGTTGGCAACCTTAAACTCTCAAAAGAGCCACAAAAGTCCTGACCAGAAGCTCCCCATTCAATTCTGGAGCCAACCCGAAGTCCCACCACCACCATAGAGTCTCCTCCTAGCACAGTGTCCTTTCTCCTCTGCCCTGTCAATTGTGGAGCCAACCAGCAACAGGGAGCCGCAGCAGAGGGAGGAAAGAGCCACATGCGGCTCCAGAGTCGCAGGTTGCAGACCCCCTGGTCTAAACAACAGGAACTGGAAAACGCAGGCAGCAGGGTTGGATGACAAACCTCTCAAGCAGATTGCAGATGGTTAAATCTTAGCAGTGGGTGACGAGGAGCCCAGTTGAACTTTGCAGTTCTTGAAATGATGCATGTGTGAATTTGGTGGAGAAGAGTGGTGTGTGAATTCCTCTTTTCCCTCTAGCCCGAAAAGCAGGGTTCAGGACCTCTGGGTTGGCCTCCCTTCCTCCTTAAGAGACTTCAAAACCAGCGTGGGATGGAGAAATGAAGGTCAGGAACTCAGAAGCATCTGGGTCCGCCATGTCCGCAGGAGAAGCCACGGAGGCCGCAATGGATCCCCCCAATGCCCAGTTGCTCCATCTGGAGCAGAGAATGGTGGCGGCCGAGCAGAAGTGGATGGGCTGCGAGAAAACCGTGATGGAAATGGGGAGCCAGCTGGAGAGCAAACTGGCCATGTTGGGGACCATCTTGGAGGAGAACAGTGTGTTGCAGCGCAGGTTGGAAAACCTTGAGAGCCTGTTGAAGAACCAGAACTTCTGGATCTTGCGATTTCCTCCAGGATTTAAAGGAGAAGTCCCTAAGGTAATCTCTTGTCCCACTGGAGTGGCCTGATCCAAAGAGTCGGGGCTCAGCAAAAATGGTTAGGGAGGAGGCTACAAAAGCATGACAGGGTTTGTAGATGAACTATAAACTGCATTACTGCGAACGAAACTATGGAATTCGGTTAGCATTATGGTTTATCTCTCCCAAAGTACGATGAGAAGCCAGGGTATCTATGCAGTGAATCTCAGTTTGCTCTTGATTTTGGACAAGACAGATTAGCTAGTTGAAAACAGGAAGATCATCTGCTCTCCAATTTATGACTGGAAGGAAAAAATGACGACAGATGGAGTTATTTTAAATTTTAGGCATCTTCAGATTCTGTAGCTGTACACCATGGGTGTCAAACTCACGCTGTCATGTTGATGTCATGACATATTGATGTCATGTTGACATCATACATGATACATACATGTTGATGTATTGTGACCTTTCTTGCCTTCTCAAAGCTGGGTGTGGCCTGCATGTGATGCATTTGGCCAGCGGGCTGCCAGTTTAACACATCTGTAAACCATAGTCCATCAAAGAACAAACTGCTTGCTTAAAGGCTGGTAATTTTAATTTTGCCCAAAAGCTGCCCAAAGTCCAGTAAGAGTGAGTGGTTGGCCACACAAATTCTCTAAATGTATCAATAAACCATACTTTGCCAGCCAGAGATTTCTGAGTTTTTAGAACTGAAGTGAAGATTAGGATTTCACTCAGGATCCAATTTGAAAATGCAGAAGGGAAATGGAGTTGACTTGATGGAAGATGAATTCTTTAGCTGTCTTTTTTTTTCCTAGGTGCCCTTGAACTTCAGTGATGCTTCGGTCCATTTCAATGAGCAGGAATGGAGGAAGCTAGAAGAGTGGCAGAGAGAGCTTTATAGAACGGTCATGAGGAGCAACTACGACATGCTGGTCTCATTGGGTGAGGACTTTGATATCCTGTCTATACATTGACTGAGTTACCCTCTGGGTGGGTTGCTGAAGGGGCCTGGTTTCCTAACAACCTGTCTCCTTTCCTATGGTACAGATCATGCCATTTCCAAACCTGATATCCTATCCCAGATGGACCAAGGGGAGGAAGTCCGCATGGAGGAGTCAGAAGTCTTGGAGAATAGGGAGATACCTAAAGATCCCAGCTGCACCAGTATGTTAATGGCACGAAGCTTTCTTATTTCTAAATGGTCTTTCCAGTTTATTGCTGGATTTGTTGTTTGTGGGAAGAGAAAGAACAATCCATACCACTTCCTGGACTGCAGTTTCCTTATATCTGCTGCTTTCTTATATCAGGGCCTCAACTTGTATTTTACTTCATTATTATTACTTCATTATTGACTGTTTACTTTTCAATTGCTGCAGACTTTGGACTTAGATATGTTGGTGCACATGCATTGAGAGACAGAAGGCATAATAAAAATAAGTGCCCCTTGTTCAGGAGAATATCCTGTGCTTCTGATGGAATGGACAATCATAGAACCTGAGAGTATAATCCATTTTTTAATCTGTTGTATTCTTGGTGCTATCCAAGCTTGTTTCTTGCAATCATTTCATGACCCAACTAGATAATGTCATCAGTTCTAGAAGGGAGGAGAGTATGGGAGGACAATTGTAGAATGCTTGGTGCTCTCTGAACTTTTTTTCTTCCAGACATTTAATGACCCAACTAGAGTCCATCATCAGTGCTAGAAGGGAATAGGGTTCACTCTCTGTTTATATACAGTAATATGCCTTGCAATGTCAGAAGGAGGAGGGGTTTTGCCCTTTGTACTTCTTCAATTAGGAAAAACCATACCCCTACTAACAGTGATTGGGGAAGCTTCCCTATACAGGTAATCCTCTCTTAACCAGTCACTTAGCAATTGAAGTTATGATGGACCTCTTCAGAGCTACTTCCAGTTTGGTTCTGGAGTTCCAGTGGCTGTGCCTTCCCTGTGATCATACAAGATCTTATTTTGGACACTTGGCAACCAGCTTGCATTTATGGTGGTTTTTTTTGTTTGTTGGTTGGTTTACTCCTGAAAAGTGCCCATTGAGTAAAATGTATTTGTTTCATGACTGAGCATTTGCAATGTGATTATGGTATTTACTGAAGAGCTGCTTCAAAATATAAAAAAGATTGCAAAATCAGGAGCGGCCACATAGTGAGCTGCTTAACAACACCACAATTTACAACCATAATTCCAGGCTCAATTATGATGGTAAATCAAGGACTACATGTATAAACAGAGCAAACGTTTCCAATACTAATGATTTCACCTAGTCAGATAAACTTCTGCAAGAAAACAACCAAGGACTAAACAATTCTTGGATATAGATATTCTCTTCTATTTGCTAACCTTAGTTGTTGTTGTTGTTTTCCTTCTCTGTGTGCAGCTTCCCCAGTTGATGTGGCAGAGGTTTCTTCCGGAGATGGAGAAGCTGAGGAAGAAATTAATCTCTTTGTTGATGTAGCAGATGCTTCTTCTGGGGATGGAGAAGCTGAGGAAGAAACTAGTCTGTTTGTTGACGTAGCAGATGCTTCTTCCGGAGATGGAGAAGCGGAAGAAGAAAGTAAACTGTTTGTCGATCAAGAGAATTGCTATGAAATGAGCTTCATTGATAGCGCTGGTCTTGGTGAGTTTTTGTTCCGTAATATTTGCCCGCTGAACCTCAGCCATCAACCCACATCTTTTTGCAGTGTATTGTAAAAAATCGTACACAAATCCACTTATGATGTGGCAAGTTTACCGGATTCTGTCTCCAACACTGGTAATTTGTATTCATGTGTTGACCTGCCAGGTGGCCAAGATCAAATTATGAAATTTGTCATCAGATATGACAATAGCCACCACTTAGTTATTTCTAAAAGACTGGAGAAATGAATGGAGGGTCTGATGACCGATGGCTGCCACTGATGCCATATTTTTGGCAACAAGTATCAGACAACAACAATGGAAGAAGGCTGTCATTCTTTTGTCTGCTTGCTTGCAAGCTTCCAAGAGATACTTGCCGTTTTGCTGTATTTTTCAATGTATAAGACACACTTTCTTCCCCCCAAAAGTGGATGGAAATGTCTGTGCATCTCATACAGCAAATGTTGCCAAAACCCCACCCATCCACCAGGCCCCACCCTTCAGCCTCTGCCTCCCAGCAATTTGCCTCCTTACAGCAAACAGCCTTGTCAGCCCGTTTTCAGCCCATTGCAGGTGGCGGGGATGAGAATGGGCTGAAAACGGGGCACACAGGCCAAAAGACAATGTGGAGGTGGCAATAGGCAGTGGTGATCCCTGTAGCCTGAAACAGCTAATCGTCGGGATCCAAGCCAGCTGATAATCAGCTGCTTGTGCTAATCAGGCTGTGCTGAAGCTGACCAAGCTGTTTCCTCTTTGCTGCAAGGAGGCAAATTGCTGAGAGGCAGAGGCAGATTTTTTTCTTGTTTTTCTCCACAAAAGTTAGGTGCATCCAGGGATGGGATCCGACTGGTACCTGTCTATTAGCGTCGCATGCATGAGTCATGCAAGTCGTGAAAGTGCAAGTCACAACTTGCTGGGCTGCCCAGACAGCTGAGCAGTGCTGCATGCAAGTATGCAGCCTTTGAAAAGCCTCTTTTTTCCTGATTTTTCAACCACAGCTGTATCACGCAAAGCAGCTGCAGTTGAAAAAGTAGGAAATATAGGTCAGGCAAGAACCCAGAAGAAATAAAGGTCAGGTAAACACCAGGGGGTGGGCCACAACAGCAGCAAACATAGAACCGGTTCAGTGCCTGCTGCTCTTCAGAACTACTGGTTCGACAGAGGTGGGCAGAACTGGTAGAAACCCACCCCTGGCTGCATCTTATACTTTGTGGCATCTTATAGTCCAAAAAATACAGTAGTTGTTAGCTGGATCCAGTCTTTGTATATGTTGTTATATCTGCTTTGCTTCTTGATCAAATGGAAGAATGTGCCAACATTTTCTTTCTTGCTTGGCCAGGCAGACATGTTTTATCAAGTAATGATTTATCATGCTTTAAAAATATTTGGTCTTTACCAATTTGTCTACCACATAGTCCTGCTTTTAGGTCAAAATCTTACTAGAGGAATGACTTTATACAGATTTATTTCTTCCTTAAGCATTTAGGCCAAACTGTAGTGGAGGCAGCTCTTTCAGAGTCTTGAGGTAGGAAATCTAATTTGATCCCAGAATATCATAGTAATATATTTTATGCACGTTGGTACTAGGTAAACAGTACATTATATCAAATAGAAAGGTATTGTTTAATTCCCGGTTGAAATCATTTGGGTCTAATTCTCTTTATTTCATAAAGAATATCAGATCGTTCGTCATAATATCAAGGAAGAAAAAGAAGAGCTCCATATTAAGGAGGAACCATGGTCTCCTGGAAGCCCCGGCAGTGATGAATGTGAGTGCAATAATAAAGTGGACATTTTTGGTATTCCTGGGAATCTGAGTGGAACATTCCAGGAATTTGAATTGCTGTCCATTACTGCCTGACATGCTCGTATGTGATTACTTTGAAATTGATTTGCCATTTTCTTCATTGTGTTCTATTTTAAAGATGTGGAGTGGGAGGACAAAGAATGGCTTGAAAAGTGATGCTTTGGCATTTCAGACATTTAATTTAAATTGTGGCAGGGAAGAAAGTGGAGTCTACAAGCATTTCAAGCTACTTTGGTTTCTACTGAGAGCTCATGGAAGACCTTCTGCCTGCTGCACTGGGGTCTGGGAGGTGAAACAGAGTATAACTTTCTGATTTGTATCTCTTGTGCACAGATCCTCCTGCTGCAGTCACCGTTAAACAAGAAGAGGAATTGTGTGTCGATCAGGGGGGTTTGGCTTCACTTGGTGAGTGCTGGATAATAATGGGAAAGTACAGCAATTTAGCATAACCAGGCTTTCCTAAAATTGAAAGAGTATTTAGCCTTTAATGATGTAGAGAATGAATTCCACGTGGTAAGTATAACATTTTTTGGTTACATACCTTGAAAACATTGTTCAGCCCAAATACAGATACTGTGTTTCCCTAAAAATAAGACCCAACCAGAAAATAAGCCCCAGCATGATTTTTTTAGGATGCTCATTATTATGTCCTATCCCAAAAACAAGCCTGTTGAGATAATCAGCTGGATAGACACATTTAATATGTCCGTTGCAACACACGACAGACGTATTGATCAAATATAAAATATAATTTTATATAATTAAATATAATTCTATATAATTAAAATATAGTTAGAAAATAATAATATTGACATTAATACTTAAAATAAATGATAATATAAATTATAATTAAGGATTTGTAAACACACAAGTGGGTGCCTTTGGATGAGAGGTGAACGCCTATGTAAAAAGATGAAGTCCAGACTTATTGCCAAATGACCAATCAGTGTACTGACACATGCACATGTGTTGTAATGGACATAGTTAATGCATTCGTGTGAAATAAATGTTTTCTAAATTTTCGTACCTGCAATTTTTCATCACTTTTGTGTGGAGCATCATTCTTAACTGTCATTTTTGTTGCCACTCCTGTCTCGTTAGTCTTCAATTAAAACTTGATTTAATGTAGACATATTAAACACAAGGCTTGCAGGCCAGATGGGCCCATATCTGGTCCATGGGGCTGCCCTGGAGATAATGAGGACTGGCCACTGCGGCCCCAGCCCAGCTCGGCCATCCATCCGCCTACTGCATACACAGGCGGTGAGCACACAGGAAGCGATGGTATCCGGCAGCAGCTGCAGCCCGCCAGCCCCTTGGCTGATGCACTCAGGCTGCGCAGCCCGCACAGCACAAGTGAGTGAGTGCTGTGACTGCCAGGCCTGCCCTCCAAGCAGCAGGTGGTTGTCCGCCTACTCTGTCCCACTGTCGGTCTTTGCTTGCCCGCAACTGTGATGAGGCAGGCAGCCGCGCCTTCCCCCAAGGGCAATCACAATGCTGATTTGGCCCTCAATGAAATTTGAGTTTTTCGGCACCCCTGACTTAATGGTAGATTTAAAAGGAATAATATTTTCACCCCCAGACAAGATGAGTGCAAAAAGAAAGAGCTATTCCGTCGAGTTCAAGAAAGGAATCGTGGAGGACTCTTGGGGCAAGAATCTTACTGCTTTTTGCAATGAGAAGAAGTTGGATCTCCGAATGGTCCGAAAATGGCGAGCAGAGTACAATAACCTCAGTCAACAGTTGGACAAGGGAAATGCTAAGAAGCGCAAGTGTGGATCAGGTCGGCAACCATTATTTCCTGAACTGGAGGACATCATCTGTGAATGGATTGCTGACAGGAGAGCAAAAGCTTTGGTTGTGCGCAGGGCTGATATTCAAGCATTTGCTCTTGCAATGGCACCACACTTAGAAATATCCCCAGAATTCAAAGCATCACAGCGCTGGCTGGATGACTTCCTTCAGCGATATGAACTGTCTCTAAGAAAATCAACAACACTATTCAAGCTGGAAAATACTGAACTTATTAAACGTGCACTTGCATTCAAGTCCTTTGTTGATAGCATCAACTTTTCTAAATACCAACTCTCCAACATGATTGCTATGGATGAAACTGCAGTGTTTATGGGCCAAGGATCTCAAATGACAATTGATCAGAGGGATGCCTCGTCAATCTACTTTCCCTTCACTGGTTACGAAAGTGCACGTATTACGTGTATTTTGGCAATTCGTCTGAATGGAAAGAAAGCCCCACCTCTAATCATTACTAAGGGCAAGAAAAATAAGATTGAATGCGTTTCAGGCATTTACGTTCTTGAAACCAAAAAACCCTGGTGCACACAAGCAGTTATAAGGGAGTGGGTCGATTTAATGCTACCACTTGTTTTGCGAGGTGGTCAAAGAGGTCTGCTAGTCTGGGATTCAGCCAGCACTCACCGCGCTAAAGACATGAAGAACTTCCTTGCAGAGAGAAGGATAGATCAAATAATGATTCCTGCAGGAATGACTGCCTATCTCCAGACTCTTGATATTGCAATAAACAAGCCATTCAAGGACCATTTGCACATGGAAATCAATGACTACATTGAAAATAGAATGGAGAGAAATCAGCGTGGAAACTTTGTGAAGCCTAGCCTGCCAGAGGTCGTGACTTGGGTGAAGAATGCATGGGATAAAATCACTGACAGCTGTGTTGCCAATGCACTACGAGCAGGCTACATGGACAAGAAGTGCTCATTTAAGGAGAGCTCTATTGCTGGACATGACAGGTTGGGGCCAATGGTTCTACAGGAAATGGAGTTGCAAGAAGTTCAGGCTGGAATGAGAGGTTTGGAGAGTTATGACGATGTTCCAGAAGAAGATGACATGACTATATTTGAATAAATGTAGATTGGTGTACATCAGGAGCGTCAAACTCGATTTCATTGAGGGCCACATCAGCATTGTGGTTGCCCTTAGGGGGAGTGGGGGGCATGGTCAGTTCATAAAGACAGACAGTGGGACAGAGTGGGTAGGTGCCTGTTGCTTGGAGGGCTGGCCCATTGGTCACAGCGCTCGGACTCACCTGCACTCCATGGATTGCGCAATGCCAGCGGGCTACAGCTGCTGCCGGACACTATCAGCTACCATACACTTGCTGCCTCCTGTGCATGCACCGGAGGCTGTTCCGGGGCTGAGGGGGCTGGATCTTTGCCAACTCTGGGGCACCCCTTCAGGCCAAATATAAGCCCATCCGGCCCACTGGCCTTGTGTTTGACATGGCTGTTATAAATGAAAGAAAAAAAAATCACCTGAAAATAAGCCTTTTTCCTCCCTTTCGGAGGAAAAATTAATATAAGATCTGGTCTTATTTTGGGGAAAACACTAGTAGTCCTTGGATTATGACCTTGTTGAGCGACTGTTTGAAGTTACCAGGAACTGAGCAAGTGGTACTTAGCCTGGTCCTTGAAATTCTAGCTGTTGCAGCATCTTGTGGTGACACAATCTCCTTTGGAAAGCTTCTTTGCTGGCTTTCCACAAGCAAAGTCAATGGGGAAGCCGACAGGGAAGGTCACAATTTGTATCTTTAAGTCATTCCTGCCACATTTCTCCTGAGAAGCCCCATTATGGAGATCCCAGGGATCTTGTAGTCCATAGCATTCCAAGCACATGCCCATCTGCGGCACCCCTCCAGGCACCTGCCTGCTGTGATCCCCATCAACCCACTCATGCTCCCAATCTGTGACACCCATGCTGTCCCCCACCTGTCCTTGCCTGTGTCTCCCACCTCTTCTCACTTAACTGTGCAGTCCTGGAGTAACAATGGCAATCAGAACTGCTGGGATTGCTGTTAATTTGGTCAAGTGATGTTACAATTGATCATTTAGTGATGAGAATTCCAATCTCAATCGTGAAAACCCAAGAGGAACTTGTAATAAATGTTTTCATTGCAAGTGATTTTAGTCTGTTATTTGTCCTTCGGATAAGGATGAATTGTAGAACATCTACTTTTCAGACTGGTTTCTAAACTGGAATCTTTTGAATTGTGGATAGGGATTTTTTTTTCCCTTAAGAGTGGTTCCTTTTTGCCTTAGCTGGGCACTCAGTGCTACTACAGTCTGTTGAAGAAGAAGAGGAACAGAAGACTCCAACATCCTTGATGGCCTGTAGGAATGCTCTTCTGCATGATGCCACAGATGACCCCGAGCAGAAAGAAGCATATGCAAAAGGATGCCTTGTTCAATGTGGCAAATGCACTAAGAACTCTACACACCAGGAGACCTTGACTGATCACCAGTATAGCCGCAAACGAAAATTCCAGTGCACAGAATGCAACAGAAGTTTTGCTTTTGAGGGACAGCTGTCCCAACACTTGCTAATTCACGTACCTGGGACACAGTACCATTGTACTGAATGTAATTTGTGTTTTTCAAGCCAGAAGGCACTTACTGTGCATGAGCGTGTTCATGCATTGGACTGGCCGCTGCACTGTTCTGCATGCAACAGGACATTTTTGGACACGGCAGCATTTGACCAGCACCAACTATCTCATGCTCCAGGCCAGGTTTGCCGGTGCGTGGAGTGTAGCGTTTACTTTACCGATCCAGCAGCTTTGGCAGAACACAAGCGAATGCACTCAGAAGATTGGCCTTTCCGGTGTGCTCAGTGCGACCGAACTTTTGTCCATGAGGGCTTACTGTTGGAACATCTTCAGAATCATAGCCGGACAAGGAGTCGCCGTTGCCATATATGTGGTTCATGGCTATCCTACAAGGGTTTGCTGAAGCATACTGGGGCCCAGTTGTATCACTGCAAGAAGTGTAATACTTCTTGCCAGGTTCAGGGGTCTGACTCAGTGACTATGAGTGTTAAAAATGCAAAGAAGCCAGGCAAAGGGAGTTCTTAGCCCTCATTAGGTTGTATACTGAGTCAGATGCAAATATTATTTTTGTGGATTCCTCTTCTTTAAGGCAGTTAAGAAAAGTGAAGGAATGCACATGGATATATTGGTAATAGCATGGAAGTCTTCCTAATTCTCGAGGATTAGGCAACATTGGATTTGTCCAGAAAGAGTGTTGTTGCTGTGGAATAAGAAAATTAGCAATGGAATGTAGAGGATGCTTTAACTTCTTACCTGCAGTCTCTTAATCTCCCTCAGTGCATCCAAATTTGATTTTTCTTGTTCTTTTGACCATCGAATAAGTGTTAGAAATTGCAACCTCTTGCATTGTGTAAGGGCTGCTTTGCTATCTGTAAAATAGGTTTGCTTCTTAGGCATGCATTGGAGAGGAGCTTGTGGCAATTGGACTGCTGTTTTTGCCATCCACTTATTCAAATCACTTTTCTGTTTTCACTCTCAAGTCCCCTGCTGTAGAAGATTCTTATCACTTGTCTGTTGGGACTTTCTCGTGATAGATAACCATAGTCATTGTAGAAAGAATCTTCCAAAAAGTTTCACAATGGTCAGGCAGTAAATAGTTGAAAAACAAGCTGCAAGCTAAATCTGGATATATAATCTCTGAAATATTTTCTGATTTCGCTATTGCACATTTATATTCAGTATTCTTCCTATGCTATGTTTCAGCTTTCCTTGGTCTGAGCTTTTCCATGTGTTAGACAACAGCAAAGTGGGCTGGATGTATGTGATGTAATCCAACATATCCTGAGGATTTCAGGTTGCAGAAGATGGCTTTATTTTTTTACTCCACATCAGGAAGAATATATTAGTGTTTTCACTTCTGGAGTTATATTTTTTTTCCCTGAAGCAGTCACTAAGAGGTTTCAATTTATTGTATGCTAAAAGATTATCGTGTGTGCTCATGATTTCCCCTCATGATTTCCTTTGCTCTTGATCCATTAATTTTCCTAAAAGCTGTTCCTCATTTGAGAAATAAACCAAACTATACTTTTTCCAGGTTGATGGTAAGTTGGTTGATTCGACTGAAGAAGCTACTTTATCAGTCAACTTGCCTCCACCAAGTACTTCATCGTTCTTGTGAATGTTTTTAAAAGTTGCTTCGTCATTAAATGGGTACTTCCCTCCAAAATATCGGATTTGGATTTTGTGGTATTTTTTCATATCTTCCTAATTTAGAACTTTATTTTATTTTAGTCCTATGGCCTGTTCAAGGTGCTAAACTTACTGGCCTCAAATTCTGTTGGAGTTCTGCCAATAAAATCTTAGCAGTTTGTATTATCGACTGCTCTAGTTCTGGATATCAGCAATGCTGGCAGATAGAAAGAAACATAGAAACTACAGAAAAAGATCGAGTAGTCCATTGAGTCCACCTTTTTGAGTTTTTTTTAAAATTTCAATATATTTGGTTTTTTAACTGTTATTATTTATCGTTGGGTATTATCCCAGGCATATTTAAATTAAGTTACTGACAATTGGCCCACTACCTCTGTTGGTAGTTGGTTCCAAGCTTCCACTACTATTTCTGTGGAATAATCTTTTCTATCATTAGTTTTGAACTTCCCTCCTGTCAATTTATGCCCTTGTCTTCTTGATTTTTGCTTAATATTGTAAATGCTGCCTCTTACAACTCTATTCACAGCCTTAGTATATTTAAAAGTTTCAATCCTGTATCCCCTTTCTCTTTTGTCCTCCAGGCTGTACATGTTCAGTTCCTCCAGTCTCTCCAGTTGTTTTGTCCCTCAGACCTTGCAACATTTTTCTTAGTGACACTATGCTGACAAGGTGTTTCAGAATAAAAATTCTTTTATTTCTTCTGTGGATCTTTTGATGAAAGGCAGACCTGATTTCCAATATTTGGAAGGCCATGAATTGGGACTAGTTTGGTTCAATTAATTTTAGATGTGATTCCTCCAATCATAATTAATTCAGAGAAAGACAAATACCTGCATGCCGCTTGAGATTATGCTCAGAAAGACTGAGGGAAGGGAAGCAAAAGAGGAAAGACAAGATGGTTGGAGAAGCCTTGAAAGAGCTACATTATTATAGTTTTTGACTGGTTGCATAGCGGCCATTCAAAATTCTGATAGACTACCCTGGGGGGGGGGGCACTCATGACTCAGACTTCGTTCTGATGGTCTCACAACACCTGCATCACATCACACTTAGGGCACTTGGCAGCTGGATTGCATTAATGGCCATTTGCTGCAGCCACATGATCACATTTTATGCTGCTTTCATCAAAAATTTTCTTCTGGTTTTTGACAAAACCATGGCCATAGCGAACCACTGGTTTGTTTAACAACCACAGTGGTTTTTTAACCACCACCGTAAAATCAAGCCTATCACATGACTGTTCCATTTTAAAATAATCATGAATTTGTCATAACTTAAGGACTTCATGTATCCTGGAAAACTTCACCTTCCTAGGGCTACCATGAATCAAGCAAATGCAATGGCACATGCAGAACTGTCTAATGTTAATTCTTTCAAACATTTTCTGTCCAAATCCTTGAATATGAACACATCTGTGATGCTCATCCTGGGTCAAACATTTCCCTTCAAGTGACTGGCAGTTGAGGAATGCCAAGGAGTTGGAGGTGCCTACGCTGTCCACCTGGACCATGAGATGTGTGGCAAATAAATAAGATTGGGTAGGATGGGATAAAATGGATGGGTAGATGAACAGGATGGATGAATATTATAGATCAGGAATGTCAAACCTGATAGAAGAGATGCGATGTATGATGATAGATAGACAGAGGCAAACAGACAGACCAAATGTTCCCAAATGGGACTTTTAAAAAGAATCCCTCCTGGGTGGGAGGCAAACCTTAAATGGCCATGGAGTCATTGTGGAACCTCCCCCCCCCCCACCACACACACACTTTTTCTCGATGGGAGCTGCATGGAAGGCCAAGGAGAGCCTGCCCGGCCCTCCCAGTCCCACTCTCGCCACCCTCCATCTTCATGGCCTATCAGGGCTCCCTCTCCCTTGCCTACGGATGATGGGCTCGTGAGCCGGAGGTGCCCATCACTCAATCAGAAAAGCCAAAGAGGGTGGGGAGAGAGATGGAAAGAGAAAGAAAATGAGAGTGAAAGAGGGGGAGACAGAGCAAAAGGGGTGGGAGAGAAAGCTGGAAAGAGGGAGAAGAGTGGGAGAAAGGAAAGAGCAAGAGGGAAAAAGGGAAAGAAAGCAAGAGAAGGAAAGGGAGAGAAAAAGGAAGAGATGGAAAAGGAGGAGGGAGGGAAAGCATCAGCACTTAGACTTATATACCTTAAAGCGCTTCCCAGGGCTTTTACATCCCTCTCTTCGGTAGATTACAGAGTCAGCCCTTTGCCGCCAACAATCTGGCTCCTCCTCTTACCCACCTGTGAAGGATGGAAGGCTGAGTCCACCTTGAGCCTGGTGGGATTTAGATTGCAGGCAGTCAGCAGAAGTAGCTTGCAGGACTCCATTCTAACCACAGGGTGGCTCAGAGAGAGAGAACAAGAGGGAAAGAAGAGAAAGCAAGAGGGAAAGGAAAATAAAACAAGGGAAAGGGGGAGAAACAGAACAAGGGAGGGAGAGACGGAGAAAGGAAGTGAGAAGGATGGAAATGAAAGGGGGGGGGGGGAAAGGGAGAGAGAGACAGTGGGAGAAGGGGAAAGCAAGAGGGAAGGAGGGAAAGAAAGCAAGAGAAAAAGAGACCGAGAAAGGGAAAGCAAGGGGGAAAGTGGATGAGAGCAAAAGGGGGGGGATGGAGAGAAATACAGAAAAAGTGAGAAAGGGATGGAAACGAAGGGGGAGAGAGAAAGAAGGAAAGAGTAGGGAAAGAAGGAGACAGCAAGAGGGAAAGGGAGGGAGAGACAAAGAGGGTAAGGGAGAGAAAAAAAAGGAAAGAAAGGGAAAGAGGGAGAGAGAAAATCAAAGCCATCTTCCCCCCCCCCCCTCAGGAATCTCCCCTCACAACCCGACGTGGCCGATGCCTTCGAGCGGGCGACGCTCCCTTCTGAGGCGGAGACGGACGTTTTCCCGATGCCCCCACAAAAATAGCGCGGAGGGAGAGCGCGTGCGCGGTCGCGCGAGCGCCCGTTCCCCTAGCTCCTCCGGACGGTAGGGGTCGCCCGGGCCCAAGCGGCAGCCGCTCTAGGCCTTCCCCCAGCTCTCGCTCCCCCGCCACCTCTCCGGGGCGGCGGCGGGGCAGGCAAGGGGGCGGACGGAGCGTCCCCGCGGGAGCGGGGTGGGTGGGGCTTGTAGGGAGGTCCTCCGCCGCGGGGCATGACGGTCTTTCCCCCCCCCCTTCCTCTCTTTTTTTACCTCAGGAGAATGGAGGCACCGTTGTGGCCGATTGGGGCGGCTTTGGGAGGCCCGGAGACGTTGGACGGGCCCGGCCTTCGGCTATTAGGCCTGGAAGGCCGCTTGACGTCGGCCGAGAAGAAGCTGGGCGGTTGCCAGAGGACGGTGACCGAGCTGGGCAGCCAGCTGGAAGGCAAATGGGCCGCCTTGAGCGGCCTGGTGGAGGAATACGGGCGGCTCCAACGGCGGCTGGAGAACCTGGAGAACCTGCTGAGGAACCGCAATTTCTGGATCCTCCGCTTCCCGCCGAGCGGCCAGGGGGAGACGCCAAAGGTCGGCCCCGGTGGGGCAGATGGATGATGGGCCAAGAGATACTGAGGGGAGGGGGAAAGAGGCTGGTTGGGGTAGAGTGGGGCAGAGATGAGGGGGCTGGCTTGGCTGTGGGGCAGGGGGACGGACAGGAGGGTGGGTGGGTGGGTGTCCTCTGGGTCGCCCTGAGCAAGTGGGGATTCCACCCCACCGTGGACGTCTCAGGACCCAACTAGATGACAGCATCAGGGCTGGGAAGGGAGGGGAAGAGGGAGGAGGAGAAGCAGGGAGGAGGAAAAGGATTGTGGAATATCCTTGGTGCAAGATATGTTGGTATATTCATTCATTCATTCATGTTTAGTGTATGATGGAGGCGGTGACCCTTTGAGAACTGTCTGTATGCAACGGAATTTCGTTTTAAAGTATGACAATTAGTATACATTCAAAGGGACAATATTCTATGTCACAGGACCGTGGGATCCTTGCTGATCTCTGATGGTTTGGTGGTTTTCTTGCAGAGGTTTCACGACCCAACTGGGGACATCATCAGTGTTAGAAGAGAATTAGGGTTTGTGGAGAGGAGGAGGAGCAATAATGTGGGCTCCTTAGTATTCTCTGAGATCGATGTTTTCTTGCAGAAAGTTGGGTTTCATGACCCAACTAAGGGAACTACACACATTGTCCTCTCCTCCTCTCCCCAAACCCCGTTCCCTCTTTGCATTGATGATGTTACCTGGTTGGGTCATGAAAAGTCAAACTCAATGAACACTATGCAGTTGCTATTGTCCTTCCTCCCTCCTCCTCCCTCCCTCCTTTTCTTCACTCCCCAAACCTCATTTCCTCTTCCACTGATGATATTGCATAGTTGGGTCATGAAACGTCTGCAAGAAAACCGTCAAGCTCAATGAACACTGCAAACCCCACAGTTGTCCTTCTCTCCTCTGAATGATTGACAGGTTCAGCAGATTTTGACCCTTCTTTTACAAGCTTACTTTTTCAAGCAGATGCATTTCTTTCGATCAGGGATCTCCACACTAGACGGAGACTTTAACTCCCAGAATTCCCCAGCCAGATAAGCAGCGCTTCATTTAAACAACTATGGCAAAAAAAGATCGTAAAATGGGGCAAAACTCAAATGTCTCGCTTAGCAACAGGAATTTTGGGCTCAATGGTGGTCATAAATCAAGGACTACCTGTACTGCCTGAATTCTGCAAACCTGGAGGTGAACTTTTAAATTCTGGGAGTTGAAGTCCTCCCCTCTTAATGCATGCTGGCTGGGGAATTCTGGGAATTGAAGTCCTCAAGTCTTAAAAATTAACAAGTAGCTCCTGATATAGAAAAAGCTAGTACTGTGTTTTCCTGAAAATGAGACCCTGTCTTATATTTTTTGGTCACCAAAAAAAGGCACCAGGTCTTATTTTGGGAGGATGTCATCCACTGACCTCACTTGCATGCTATCACTCCAGGCCTCCTTTTTGCTGTCAGAGGCCTTCAGGAAGTTCTCTGCGGCCGGCAAGGCTTTCCTGAAGGCCCCTTAAGTCAATAACAGCTCTGGATCGATCTGCAGTTTTGTTATCTGCTACAGAGGCCTTCAGGAAAGCCTTGCCACCCGTGCCAGCTTCTGAAGAAATGGGCCGGCAAGGCAGTTGTCGGGGTATGTGAGGCCTGGGTACAACTGTCCAAAGGTAAGTAGTAGGGCAGCTCCACCCACCTTCCATCCCCACCCTACCTTAATTTTTACCCATGCACACTGGAGGATCTCTGGGTGGGATCTTAATTACGGCTTATATATACGGGGAGATAGGTCTTATATTAGGCACATTTAAAAATCAAGCTAGGACTTACTTTCAGGGTAGGTCATATTTTCATGGAAACGGTAGGCTTTTATGTGCTAATGATAAACTATCCCCCCACCCCCAAATTATGCAACTTAATTCCAATTTATCCAACAGATATTTCTCTACTTCCTGTTAAACATACAGGATTTGGACACCAGATAATTTGTATTGTATTTCCAGGTTCCGGTCACTTTTGATGATCTTTCTGTTCATTTCAACGAACACGAATGGGGCAACCTGGATGAATTGCAGAAGGATCTCTACAAGATGGTCATGAAAAGCAATTATGAGATGTTGGTTTCCATGGGTGAGAATAGATCCTAATAATTCACAGACTGCCTTGTCCATCTGCCCTCAGTTCTTGCTAGGGTGACCAGCCGCTTTCCATTTCAATTACTTTCCTCTTTTGAAGGCATCGTATATTTTCATTGGTTCTCTAATCCAGCAATCCCCATCTTGGCAACACGGTGCAGGGGAGGAACGTGGGTGGCAGACTCGTGTGCGCTCAGCTCCAGTTGTGCATGCAGTCCACACGCACACACTCTCCCCTCGCGCGAATGGAGCTGGCTGTCCTCTGGGGAGGGGCAAGGAGACTGTTCGGAACCACCAATAATAAGGCTGAGCTCCATACCCTGCACCTGTCGCAGAGAAGACCTCCCTCAATAGGCCTTTATAGGTCTGCACCCAACAGGCAAATATAGGCAATCCTTGACTTACGACCACAATTGTGCTCCATATTACTGTTGCTGAGACCTTCCTTGCCCCATTTGTTAAGTCAGGGGTCTGCAACCTTAAACACTCAAAGAGCCATTTGGACCCATTTCCCACAAAAGAAAACACTGGGAGCCAATAATTTAACAACCGGTATGACTGGGTGGGCGTGTGGCCAACTCGTCACTCCCACCCAGAATATGGAGCAAGTCTCCATCCCCCGCCATCCACCTCAACCTTCTCAGGCCTGTGGGGAGGGGCCAGCCAGTGGTTGAAT
Organism: Laticauda colubrina; assembly: GCA_015471245.1. Classification (NCBI taxonomy): domain Eukaryota; kingdom Metazoa; phylum Chordata; class Lepidosauria; order Squamata; family Elapidae; genus Laticauda; species Laticauda colubrina. The sequence continues at coordinate 609,752 of BLBF01000100.1, forward strand.
CAGCCAACAGGGAGCCACAGCAGAGGGCCAAACGAGCCGCAAGTTACAGACCCTGTGTTAAGTGAATCCCTGCAGTTCACTTAGTGACACGGTTGTTCAGCAAATCTGATTGTTAAAAGAATTCCCCCCCCCCCCCTTGACTTCACTGGTCGGAAGGTTGCAATAGGGGATCACATGAGCCCTCCCCCCTGGGACACTGCGATGGTCATAAATACAAACCAGTTGCTTAGCATCTAAATTTTGATCACGTGGCCATGGGGATGGTATGACAGTCGTAAGTGGGAAAAATGATCAATCTCTTTTTCCAGTGCCGCTGTAACTTTGAACAGTCAGTAAACAAGCTGTTGTAAGTCGAGGATGACCTGTATGGTTTTGGGCAAAAGGTCGCCTGATGGACGTCCACCCCATTTCTTGTAGCAATGAATGGCATGTGACAACATCGTCTTTTCCACTTATTTTGTTTTTCCCTGAAAAATTGGCACAGTTAACAAGAATATTTTCATTTGCGCCTGGATAGATTACGCGATTGCCAAGCCCGAGATCCTGACCCGGATTGAACAAGGAGATGCCTTGTGTGATACAAACATTGAGACTATGCCTGGAAATAACACACTGACACAGCCTGGCGCAGGTAAATTCACTGTTTCTTGAAATACACAGCTTCAATATTGTTTTTTTTAAATCCTCTTTTTTCATAAGAGGTAGGCTGCTCTCAGTTGGGGGGGGTGCTGTTTGAAGCTGGTGGTTTCCTTGTACTTTTCATGACCCAACTAGGAAGCATCATTAGTGTTAGAAGGGAAGAGGAAGACATCGTGATAGTGGTGGTGGAAGAGGAGGAGGAGGAGAACTGTGGGGTCCTTGCTGCTCTCTGAGCTTGGTGGTTTTCTTGCAGATATTTCATGACCCAAGTAGGGAACATCGTCAAAGATAGAAGGTAGAGGAGTTGTGAAATGAAGGAAGAGGAAGAAGAAGAAAAGGAGAGGGAGGACTGTGAGGTCCTTGATGCTTTCTGAGCTGGGTGGTTTTCTTGCAGACATTTCATGACCCAAATAGGGAACATTATCAGTGCTAAAAGGAGGGGGAGTTGTGAAGTGGAAGAAGAAGAAGCAGAGGAGATGGAGGATGACTGTGGAGTCCTTGGTGCTCTTGGTCCTTCAAATAACCAGTCAATATAGGGTTTTGACAAGAGTGGTACGGCAGTCTAGAGGTGGAGCTCTCACCTCACAATCAGGAGGCTGTGAGTTCAATCCTAGATAGAAGCCGTTATTTTTCTCTCTGGGCACAATTGGAATATATCTGCTGAATAGAGCTCTTCATTGGCAACAGGAATGGCATCCAGCCAGTAGACACTCTGCTCCATTCAATTGCCCAGACTCCACCCCGCATGGGATTATGGGGTCATAAAAAGAAGATGATAGGGCTTTGACAACCAGCACCATGAATTGTATGCTGAAGCAAATCAGCAACTGATAAGACAGCTGATCTCTTTGCAATCTCGGCTTGCTCGAAAGCAGGCCGACCGCCTCATTTTGAACCTGGATGGATACTTCAAGGGTTGGTCACCTTCAGACTGCGCAGGTTTTAACCTCGGGGTTTATGGCAACTTTTTTCTTTCTCCTCCACTCAGAGTCCCCCGTTGCGCCAATCGATGTTTCTTTGTGGCTGAAGGAAGAAGTAGAAGGACCTCAAGGCAGTGGCAACACCAGGCCTCCTGAGGAGATTGGTGCTGGACTTCACGAGGGTGAATAGTTGGTGTCTTGGAATTGCAGTTGGCATAGAAAGAAGGGAGCTTTTTTCCCCCCATAAGGGCAGTCTTCTTCATTGACCCGAAATTTGTCGAGATGAACATTCCAGGATCTTGTTTCCCTCTGGACCGTGTTGGAATGACATATTCTGGAGAGAAATGGGAAGCTTATATGGATGAATCAGACATCTCTTTACTGCTTATTTGTTATTTATATATTAGCTTTGATTTCTTTATAAGTAACTCTAGATGGGGAGCATCTCTAATGTCCCTTCCCCTTCCTATTTTTCCCACAATGACCCTGTGAGGTGGATTGGGTTGGGAGAGAGGGACTGGCCCAAAGTCACCCAGCTGGCTTTAATGCCTGGGTGGAACTAGAACTCACTCTCTCCTGGTAATAAGCCCCAAAAGTCATCCAGCTAGCTTTCATACCTAAGGCAGGACTAGAATTCAGTGTTTCAGGTGATTGACCATGAAAGTTGATTTTCATGGCAGCACTAGAACTCATTTTCTCCTGATGTTGGGGCAGCACCTTAATAGCTAACTAAACAGGCACCTATCTGCTGAAATTCTAATTGAACATTAATTTAAACCCCCTGCACTTTTTTCCTTTTCTATCAAAGTTTCTCTTTACACTAACCCTCCAGTACTATCCCTTGATACCATTCCACGATCTCCTAGACCCAGGGTGTCAAAGTCGAGGCGCGGGGCCAGATCCTGCCCACAGGGTGTTTGGATTTGGCCCGCAGGGCCAACAGCAAAAAACTGGCCTGCAGCGCCTCTGCCAGCAAAAATGGAGTTGGAAGGGCCGCCTGCAACCCTCCCGAGCTCCATTTTTGCTGCCACAGGGTTGCAGGAAGCCGTCGCAGCCGAGAACGGCATTTGGGAGCCCATTTTTGTTGGCACGGCATTCAGACCCACCACAGGCACCTCTGAGTGGAGTAATGTCAAGGTGGCCATGCCCATCCCAGTCCCCCAAGGTCAAAGACAATCCTGATGCAGCCCTCAATGAAGTTTGACACCCCTGTCCTAGACCAAATACTTCAGCCTGCCTGGTTTCAGTGCACCCTTGTCCAGCTCTGTCCCATCAACTTTCACTTCATCTCACCTTGTTGCCAACTATCTTCTCGACCTGAACACCGTAGGCCGCATCCTCCTATCCTGCTTCCTTGGTTCTGTTTCGGTGCGTATCTTCCGGTCCATGAGATGCATTGTTAAGAGAAGAGCAATGCCTCTGTTTTCCTCTCTTCTGTATCCAGGTTCTTCAGTGGAGTATATAGACATACCTTCAGGGATTAAAGAGGAGATGGAGGAGGTGTGCCTGGCGCCCGGGGAATCCCACAGAGACCGCATGCAGTACGATCCTAGTGAGGGTAAGTACTCCTGTCTATTGTAAGCTGTATAGCATTACTTCTCCTATATTCCCTTGGTTTTTTTAGCTCAGCTGATATGTAGCGCAAAGCGGATTGCCGCGCCGTAGCTCAGCTAAAAAACAGCACTGCTCATCAGCTTTGATACAGAGGATGGAGCCCTGGGTACACGCGCGAAACGGTTTACAGAGTCTGCATATCACCCCAACAGTATGCCTCCTTTTTGACTCATATGTTTGAAGTGCTACTAGGCTGTGGTATCTAGATATTTCTTCATTTGTATCCTTGTTACCAGTAGAATAATAGTTGAAGCTCAGGGTTGAATGGTCGAGTTCTTGGTGCTCTCTGAGCTTGGTGGTTTTCTTGCAGACGTTTCATGACTAGGCAACATCATCAGTACTGTAGGCATTGTGGGGTTTACAGAGGAGGAGAAAGAGGAGGGCTGGGTGGTGCTTGGTGGTCTCTGAGCTTGGTTGTTTGCAGATGTTTCATAACCCAACTAGGGAACATGATCAGTGATAGAAGGGAATGAGGTTAGAGAGGAAACCTCACTCCCTTCTTACACTGATGATATTACCTGGTTGGGTCATGAAATGTCCACAAGAAAATCACCAAGCTCAGAGAGCATCAAAGACCCTACAACTGATTAAGCTGATCTAAGATCCTCAGATCTCTTCCTGTTCTCAGTGCCATGGGTGTTAGATTTTCAGATATTGTGCATTTCATCAAGGTAATAAAATGGAAAGCTCTTATATATTTGTTTTTCTCCCTCCCTCGCTCCTTCCTTTCCTTTTTCTTTCTTCCTTCCATCTTTCTTTTCCTTCCTTCTCTCCCTCCCTCCCTTTCTTCTTTTTCTTTCTTTCTTGACAGAATATCAGACCATTACCATTTCTGAGGAACATCTCTGTGGACTTCAGGAAGACCAATGTGCTCAGGACTCATTGTTCTTTGGGGAAGGCCCTAGCTCTGGTAAGAGGAGAATTTTGGGTTCTTCTGATGTTCTTTTTGAATGTGATGGTAGTTTATTTGTTGAGATGTGGTCTTCCCACTGAATTAACCTTAATCCCACCTTGCCATGGTATAGGCTAGGAAACCCACAAGTCCTGGTCAAGAATGTCAAGGAGCAGAAGTTGGGGAGGGTAGGATCCTTGAATTATGACCGCAATATGAGTCCAATATTTCCATTGCTCACACTTAAGGGGTTTTTGCCCCATTTTATGCCCTTCCCCCACAGTTTTTGTGAATCACCACAGTTGTTAAATTGGTAGCAGAGTTATTAAGTGAATCTGGCTTCCCCTTTTGCTTATCAGTAGGTCGCCACAGGCGATCACTTGACCCCAGGATGCTGCAACTGTCATAAATACATGGTAATTACTGAATTTTGATCATTTGACCACAGGGGTGCTGCAACACTCGCAAGTTTAAAAAATAGGCATAAGTCACTTCTTTGACTGCCGTTGTAACTTCAAACGGTCATTAAATGGTGATTAAGTTGAGGATAACTTGTACTGGGCTCAGTGGCAACTTGACAAACCATTGTGCTTGGAGGAATCAATTTATCCTTGATTTGATTGTGTGCCATCAAGGTAGTGTTGGCCATTGATATCGGTCATTATTAATGACCATTATTAATGATAGTGTTGGCCGTTAATGGCCATTAATTATGCCTTCTCCAGCATAATTTGGCCCTTCAGCTTTTCCAGTAATGCAACCATGACTGCTCTGAGTTTATTCACCTTGTGTTGGTTGTCCTCCTCTCTTCTTTCCTTCTGTGTTTCCTGCCCTGATGGACTATCCAAGCAAGCAGAATTATTGCATAATATGATAATTTAAGCCTGTTCATTTGTGCTTTGAGGGAGAAGTGTGGATTGATTGCCTTGATTGCATCGTGCTCGTGTCAGCAGTATCAAGGCACTTCTGTATTGACCGGATTAGCCGGTGACATCACTGTTGCCTGGGGAGATGCCCATTTGGAGACTGACATGAAATGGAGGGAACGATGGGAACTTAACCCGCCTTAGAGCACCAGGTCTCAAGCCACTGTGCTCCCAATTGTCGTGATGATCCATGTATTTGTTGTCTCGGGAATTCTGGGAGATGAAGTCCACAGGTCTTAAAAATTGCCAAGGTTGGACACCTGATTTACATACTTTGATCCAGGAAGTGAAATTGTTACCAAATCAGGAAAATAGATATTTGCGCTTCTCCCACCTAAAACTGAACTTAAATTGTTCTCAAACAAACAATTTTTAAAATTATTTCTTATCTCTCTCTCTCTCTTTTTCTTTATTTCTTTCTCTCTCTCTGTCTACAGTATTTTGCAACGGGCTCTTATTTTCGCTTGCCATGTCCTCAAAAGGGAAAAGAAAGGGCCATAGTTCATCTGAAGAGCGTAGCAAGAAGCACAGGAAGGCCATCAGTCTGAATTTGAAGATGAAGATTATCAAAGCGTACGATGCCGGGAAGAAGGTGAACATCATCGCTCAAGAAGAAGGTCTAGCCCATTCCACCATCTCCACCATTTTGAAGAACAAGGAGCGGATCAGGGAGGCCATGAAAGGATCACCGGGTACAAAAGCCATTATCACCAGGCAACGCAAAGGTCTCATCCACGAAACGGAGAAACTCTTGATGCTTTGGATCGAGGATCAGATCCAGAAAAGGATTCCCACCAGCCTCCCTCTCATTCAGGCCAAGGCACGCAGCATTTTTGCCACCCTGAAGGAACGAGCAGGCGAGGAGTGCACTGAAACGTTCACAGCCAGCCGCGGCTGGTTCATGCGGTTCCAGCGAAGGTTTAATTACCACACTGCACACCCGCCAGATGAAGCCACGGATGCCGACAAAATAGCAGCCCAACACTTCCTCGATGACTTTGACGATCTCATCACAGGAGGGAACTATTTGCCCGAACAGATATTCAATGTGGACAAAACCAGGTTATTCTGGAAAAAAATGCCAGAACAGACCTACCTTCACCAAGAGGCCCAAGCAATGCCTGGATACAAAGCCTTTAAGGACAGGATCACTTTGCTGTTGGGTGGAAACGTTGCTGGATTCAAACTGAAGCCATTTCTGATTCACAAATCGGAGGATCCTCCCATGTGCGAAAATATCTGCCAGGAGACTCTGCCCGTTTATTATCAATCTGATCAGAAGGCTTGGATGACCCAAGTCTTCTTCGAGGATTGGTTTGTGAATTGTTTTATCCCCCAAGTGCAGGAATATTGTTTTCAAAACAGAATCCCTTTTAGAATTATTCTGCTCCTCAACAACACCCTTGGATATCCCCCGCACCTGGACAATGTCCATCCAGACGTGAAGGTTGTTTATCTACCCAAAAACACCAGCCCTTTCCTGCAGCCCATGGATCAGGGAGCTCTCTCGACCTTCAAAGCGTGCTATTTACGGGCCACGCTGGCCATGGCTGTCGCCGCAACAGAGGACAACGGGGTGATCTTACGCGAGTTTTGGAAAGCGTATGATATCAGCCACTGCATTGAAAACATCGCGACGGCCTGGAAGGACGTCAGCCTGAAATGCATGCAAGGGATTTGGGAACGGTGCTTAAAATGTTTTGCTCTCCTCGTCCATAACTTTGAAGGCTTTGACCCAAACGAAGATTTGGAGGAAATCAGTCACAACATTTTGATGCTCATCCAAGCCCTCAGTTTAGAGGCAGATGCAGAAGATGTGAAAAAATGGATCGCCTACCCTGAGGGAGAGCTTTCCAACGAAGAATTGATCGAGTTGAAAGAAGAATTGGAGGCCCAGGGACTTGCGGAAGAGGAGGAAGAAATAAAATTCTAGACTATGAGATCAGGAAATTCAGGGTGAAATTATCGACTGGCATTTTTCTTGGACATTAACAAAATGGTACAAAACAAAATGTAAGAACATTTTGGAAAGTTACATTGGGAGACCAGGAAGCTTGTGTGGAAATATGGATCAAAATTTAGAATGTTAAGAAAATTACATCAAGAGCCCAGGAAGTTCATGTGAAAATATTGACTGGTGTTTTCTCAGATATTAATGAAAATTAGGGAGTATGGATCCCAATGCAGAACATTTTGGAAAGTTATATCAGGAGCCCAGGAAGTTCGTGTGAAAATATTGATCATGTGAAAATATTGATCGGTGTTTTCTCATGTTAATGAAATGTTAAGGAAATTAGGAAGTATGGATCGAAATGTAGAACATTTTGGAAAGTTACATTGGGAGCCCAGGTTTTTTCTCATGTTCGTGGAACATCGCAAAAATTAAGTATGGATTCTAATGTAGAACATTTTTTGAAAGCTATGTCGGAAATGCATTTGTTCTAGGGAAATAAATGAGATGAAGAAAAAAATGTGCAAAGAAAACTTAGTGAATTCTTTATGGACAGTTATTTCTTGCTCACCTCTTCCTTCCTCCCCATGAAAAAGAGGAGATGCCAGAAGATTCTCGGTTCACTAGCCTTCTCAGTCTCAGTGTCCAACATTTCCAAAAACGCAGCAAAGACTAATCTTTGGAAGGGGATTTCTATTGATGTTTACAAGTACAGTACTGTAATTGTAAACACTGATTTTTGTATTCTTTTATTTTTGTACTTTAACACAACATGATGCTGCTTAATAATAATACATGTTAAATCAAATATGTTTTACAATCTTTGGTTCATTGGAGGACAAAATTGATTTCTTTAGAAATAAAGATGTTTTAAAACATGAAAAAAATGTAGCTAGGTTCATTGAAGGCTAAAAGAAGTTGAGTATAAAAGGAAGAATTGTAAGTTAAATTGCATATCAATGGAAAAGGTAAAATTGTGATTTCCCCCCACATGCTTATGGACTGCTTTATTTAGTGACTGAGTTGTTGGTCCCAATAGTGGTCCCTAAACCAGGCTTGCTTATATACTGGTCTTCCGTTAAAATAATTGTTTTAATAGTTTGCACATAATTGTGCAAAGGTGCTGACTAAGAAACCAGTATATACTGGTTGGGTGACTTTGGACCAGGAAACTATTCTAGCCCCACCTAAGGCGTGAAAACTGGCTGAGTGACTTTGAGCCAATCACCAGGGATGCTCATCCCACCTTAGGCGTGAAAGCTGGTTGGGTGACTGGCCAACTACCAGGAGATGGTGAGTTCTAATACCATCTTAAACCATAAAGATGGTATGGGTAATTACCAGGATTGGCCCAGTCACCTGGCCAGCTTTCGTGCCAAAGGCAGAACTAGAACTCACATCTTCTGGCAATTGACCCAAAGTCACCCAGCTAACTTTCATGTCTAAGACAGGACTAGAACTTACTTTCCTGCTTCCTAACCTAGTGCCTTAACCACTGGACCCAATGGTCTCCTTATATTTTCCCCCTTGATTATAACCAGAGAAAGTGTGTGTTGTGTGTATGTGATGTCCTGGAAGCTGTGTGAATTGTATCAGGAAAAGTCAAAAGGGTTGAAAAAAAGATTTTGTAGGAAGAACTATCTGCCTTGTATGGGAAAACGGATGCAAAATGCCAGTTTGGTATCACATGTAGTACAATTTATTTGGTCAACTCGGTACGGCATATCACTGCAGTTGGTAAGTGAACCCCTCGTTTTCCATGGCACTGTTTTGCCCAAAAGCGGAAATTAAGTACCAGTGTTCAACAAAACCTTCGCTGAATGAAGTTATGTCTCCGTGAGATGCTGGGGCCGTATTGCCAACAGTTCAATGTGTGATGATGCGACCATACAAAAGGGCAGTTGCCGGAACTTGGATCAGAGTTGTAAGCCTGCTTTTTGAGGCTGGTTGTGACTCCAAATGGCTACTAAGCGACTTGTCATAAGTCAAAACTATCTATATTGGGCCTTAAGAAGCCATGCATCAGTGTTTTGGCCAACAGACATAGAATGGAGCAAGGATAGGCTTGATAACAATTGCTCTCTCCTGCTCCTGCCCCACATACTACCTACACACAGTTGTGGCACCTTGGAAGGTGAAAACTGGGCCTGATAACACTTCATTCCAGAGTATTGAATGGATAATCCAACTTGCTTGCACTCAACTTTGGAACCACTTACCACTTTGCAAGATGCCACTAAGGCAGGGGTCTCAAACTCAATTTCATTGAGGGGTACATCAGGTTGTGGTAGGTGTGATCAGGATTGTTGTGGCCGTCGCTTGTGTCAGGGGTACCTGTGGTGGCCCAAGCGCTCTGCCAGCGGAAACACTCCCAAGCTCCCATTTTCAGCTGCGACAGCTTCCTGCAACCCTCTGCCAGTAAAAATGGAGCTCAGGAGGGCCACCAGCGGCCCTCCTGAGCTCCGTTTTCGCTGACAGAGGCACCACAGGGAGGTCCTTTGCTGTTTCCAGGATGGCCAGATCTAAGCACCTGCAGGCTGGATCTGGCCCGTGAGCCTAGAGTTTGATACCCCTGCACTAGGGGAGCAGTCTTTTCCCCTGGTTTACATTTCTCTCCATTTTACGACCTTTTCTGTCTACCATCGTTAAATAAATCATTGCAGTTGCTCAGTCATACGGTTGTTAAGTGAATCTGGCCTCCCCACTGATTTTGCTTGTCGGAAGGTCGCAAAAGGATCAAGAGACATTGCAATTGTTATAAGTACACACCAGTTTGCAAGTGCCTAAAATTTGAATCCCGCGACCCTGGCAAAGCTGCAACAGTTGTATTTGTGAAAAACGGTAATAAGTCACTTTTCTCATGCCACTGTAGCTTTGAATGGTCACGAAATGAACTGCTGTATGTTGAGGACTACCTGTATTAAAGAGTAATACAGGTAGTCCTGTTGTAAATCAAGAACTACCTGTAATATAGTCCGATTTAAGGTCGTGAGAACCTGGTGTGGAAGCGGGTTGGAGGTCTCGGTTTATGGCCATGATTTTAGGTTCGCTTTCCGAGTACTCTTTTTTGTGTGTGTGTGTGTGTGGGGAGTATTTTCAGGGCTGGAGAGAGTGATGTGAAGGCTACATCCTCTTGGTGACAAAAGAATTTGGAGCGACAAGGCAAAACTCGAGATTTCATGCCAGTGTCTGAACAGGCAGAGAGGGGAGAAGAACCAGGAGACTGTCGAGTCTGGGCGATAAATGTACCACACTGAAAAGCACAGCCAAGCCTTCAGCAAAAAGCTTTTGGGCACAGGTCAGCACTGGCCGAAAAACAGTAAACCAGGAGTTTGATAATGCAACTTGATTGACAGCAGTGAAATAAGGGTATCTCTGAGGAGCGGAACGAGAAGGTGGAGCTCTTCTGAAGTTTGACCACGGATAGCTGCCCCGCATGGCCCTCTGGAGAAGAGAGGCAGGTGGCGGGGACAGTCAACTCCGACTGTCTTTCGTACCCACTGCACCCAAAGTGCTTTCAAACGCACCTCTGATCGTCGAGCAAAGTGTGGAGGGCAGGGTGAAAAATCAGCTGTGCGCGGCAACCTCGGTGTCTGCATCTTTCTCCCTGGAGATGAGGGAACCACATCCTTTTGACTCCAGCAAGCCGGCCTTCAGTGCTAGACCAGGTAATGGAGCCAAGAAGGTAAGTGGACACCACATTTTAGACGTGATTCTTCACCCCCAGCCCGGTTCGGCCAGGACTCGCAGTGCAAGGCAGCACAAGGAGTGTCTTTCGACAGCTGTCTCTCCATCGAAGAAATATTTCAAGACAGTTGGCATGTTTTGAATGCTGGGAGCTGGGCTTATTCCACAGGACCCACAGGGTCCTGATCAGGCAAGCAAGAAGGAAGCCTCTCCATGGGGAGAGAAGAAGCATTGGAGCTGCCCCACAGAAGGTGGTGAGGATCTCAGCTGGCCCACTTGTGGGCCAATTCTAGCCCAGCAGTTCATTTGGCACAAAAGACCACTTGCGGTCCAAGTTTCAGGTCCCAATGAGTGGGTTGGCTTCAAAGAGAGAGTCTTTCTCTAGGGGGTTGGTGACTGGCAAGCTTGGTGGCACAGAGGGCCCAGATGGTGGGGGCAGCTGCTCCCGGTGCATGCGCAGATGCTGCTTTAGTGACTGCTTGTATCGGAAGTGCTTGCCGCAGTGGGGGCAGGCATACGGGTTCTCTCCCGTATGCATGCGCTGATGTTCCAGCAGGTACTTCCGGCGGGCGAAGGTCTTGAGGCACTCGGTGCAGTGGTGGCGCCTCTCACCGTTGGCATGGCTGGCCTGGTGGCTGAGGAAGGCCTGGGCATGGCTGAAACTCTGCCCACACTCACGACAGGAGTACAGCTTAGCCCCGGCTTGATGGACGCTGCTTTGGTGCTTGACCAGGTGATGGGCGCGCACGAAGCGCTTGTCGCATTGCCCACAGCGGTAGGGCCGCTCCCCAGTGTGGATCCGGTAGTGGTTGGTCAGCTTGGATTTCTCCGCGAAGCGCTTCTCGCACTCAGGACACTGGTAGGGCTTTTCCCCCGTGTGGGTGCGGGTGTGGTCGTCCAGGTGCTGTTTCCTGATGAAGGTCTTGTTGCACTGGGGACACTGGAAGGGGCGCGGCCGCTCACAGTGCGTCTTCTGGTGAACCACCAGGCTGGACTTGCGGTTGAAGGCTTTGTGGCACTCCGAGCACTGGTGCGGCCGGTCAGCGTGGATGGTCTGGTGCCGAGTCAGCTGAGCCTGGTGGCTGAAACCGCAGCCACACTCAGAGCACACAAAGGGGCTATCGCTCTTCCCCACGGCATGGGTCTTCTGGTGGATCAGCAGGCTGGTCTTGAGCCGGAAACTCTTCGGGCAGAGGGAGCAGGCGTGCGGCCGGCCGGCTGTTTCGGAGACGGCCACATCGCTGAAGCTGTTGTTATTCTCCGGGCACAGGTAGGGCTCAGGGACCTGGGGAACACTGGATTCGGTCCCTGGCCTGAGCCCTTCCCCGTACACTTCCTCTCCCATGGGGATCCTTGGAGGCAAGGAAAGCTCATCCAGACCCTTGAAGCATCTCAGCTGGCCTTCCTTCAAGCAGGTTGCTGGCGGAGTGGCCTCGGGTTCGGGACAGGTTCTCTCACTGGGGTGGGGTGGCTCCTCTGGTGGCTTTTGGGGAGGGGGAGGAGGGGCAGGTTGACTCTGAGGGCAGCTTTGCCTCTGGCAGCCTCTGGGGGCCTGGAAAACCTCGTTGCTGAGTGCGACAGGGAGCCGGGCAGGCAAGGCTTGTTTCAAACTTTCTTGGAGCTTCTCTTCCTCGCTTTTGATTCTGGTGCTCTCGTCTGGAAGAGACAGAACGGGGTGGGTGGGGAAATAACTCAGTTAAAACAGGGGTGGGGGCTGGAACCAAATCGAAGGGAAACCTTAAATGGACAGGTTTTGCAGCGAAGGAGAGTTAATGTTTGCGGTTGTCTTTGGAAGAAGAAAAGGGGGGGGGGGGCGGGCAAATATTTGGAAGGCCTGTTACTCAGACCTGGACACCTGAAGACAGGTAGACCAATTCCCAGAATTCTCCAGTCCTCATGCTTTACAAATGGTAGACTTCAACTCCCAGAATCCCCAAGTCAACCATGCCAGGAAGTGTGATGATTTCAACGCCAAATGAGATGGCATCATGGCTTCTCTTGGAGGCCTGCGATCACTCCACCAGACTCACCGTAACCGAGAGTGGCAGGGAACTCTCTCTCCAGATTCCACTTCCTGGGACCGGGAGGTTCCTCCTGCTTAATCCAGGACAAGAGATCGTCTTTGGAACTCAACGGTTCTGCTGTTAGGAAGGAGGATCACAGGTAGGTACTGATATAGAACTACAAAACAACTTTACTGTCACTTTGAAGGTAAACCAATCGGCGTACATTAAAATGAAATTTTGTCAAAGGGTCTCCACCTCTGCTATACACTACATAAATGTGACTAAAATAAATAAATAAATACAAAATTATGCATATACCCAGGTATATTGCATAACACAGAGAAACAACACAATCTAATTCAGATGTGTATGTCTACATGGTGAGAGAAACGAATCCTGTGAGTTAACCGAACGGATGGCCTATGGCAGGGGTCCCCAGCCACCGGGCCCTGGACCGGTCTGTGGATCATTCTGTGCCGGGCCACAAAAAATGAATAATCGTGATTAAAATATATATATATATAAATATGTTTTTAGTAAAGAAATAGCTAAGAAGCCCTTTACTCTTGGGGAAGAAATGATTTTGCTGGTCCTTGAAAAAGTGTCTCTGCGTGAAACTGGTCCCTGGTACAAAAAAGGTTGGGGGCCACTGGCCTACGGAACAAAGAATCGAGAAGTCCTGCTAGAAATATTTCGAAACCTCCTCCCAGAAGGGAGCAACAGAAACAGACCATCTCTAACAAAGCTTTGAGCTCACAGTGCTTAGAAGCAGCATCCTGAACGGCAGGTAGTGAGCTTCCTATCATCATCTCCACTGTCCTCACCACTCTCTGTAGGGACTTTCTATCTGAGGCACTGCTGATAGATAAAGCTATTGATAGAAGAGAAGATTTTTGTGTCTCGAGATTGAAATGAGGGGTCCTTGGGACTCTCTGAGCTGGGTGGTTTTCTTGCAGACGTTTCATGACCCAACTAAGTAACCTCATTAGTGCTAGAAGGGAGGAAGGTTTGAAAGGAGAAGGAAGAGGAGGAAGGGGGGAGGAGAACAAGAAAGAAAGGAAGAAAAAGATAAGGAATGTAATGTCCTTGGTGCTCTCTGCTGGGTGGTTTTCTTGCAGACGTTTCATGGCCCAACTAGGTAACAGCAGTGCTGGAAAGGAACAGGATATGGTTTTTAATCTTCCCTCCTAGCACTGATTAAGTTTCCTAGTTGGATCATGAAACATCTGCAAGGAAACCACCCAGTTCAGAGAGCATCAAGAACCCCACAGCCTTTCCCCCTTTCTCCTCCTCCTCCTGGTTCTTTGCAAACCCTACTCCCTTCTAGCACTGATGATGTTGCCTAGTTGGGTGACGAAACGTCTGCAGCGCAGAAAGCACCAGTTTCCAAATGCTGCCAGACATCAAGAGGCAAACCATGGCAATGAGTGCGAAACATGACATGCCCAGGAAAGTTGGGGAAGGGAAAACTCTAGCAGTAATGTTACCCAGTTGGATCATGAAATGTCTAAGGCAAGGAAACTACTAAGCTCACAGAACACCAAGGACCCCACAGTCATTCTTCTCTTCTATGAACCTCACACCCAGCACTGATGAGGTTACCTAGCTGGGTCATGAAATGTCTGCAGGTGGGGGTCTATATTTACAGACCCAGGCCCGTAAGCAGCTCATCTTTTTGAGGCCTTCAAGAATGCTTCAGAAGATGGACCAACCAGATTAGAAGACCTCCAAGGTCCCTTCAGCCCTTTTTTAGACACTGTGATTTTTGCTTCACTTGCTCCCAAGGAAGGATCTCCTTTTCTCCCTAGGAACTGGGGGGGAGGGGGCTTCGAAGAATGATCAGAGATGGGTTAAAAAAAAGAAAAGGAAACCATGATTTCAAACCAACTGGAATCAGGAGGAAAAATTTGCAAAGTGAAAGCCGCCCGTTCAATCATTTCACGCACCTAGTTTGGGTGCTGGGGGGAGTCCCTTTCCCCCCGCCGAGGGCTGATCCACAACGTGGGGCACTGGCCCCGGACCCACCTGGGGGGCAAGGACATCAGCCTTGGCGATGGCAGAGTCTGGAGAACGAAAAAGAAAGAAGAGAGGTTAAGCCGATGGAAAGGAATCTCTTGTGGCCCACCAGCAGCTGGGGGAGCTGGCGGCAGACTCGGACAGTGAGGAGTTTGGGGAGGAACATGGGCCAGTCCTGGAGTCTGGGGAGGGCTCTGCATTGGGGCAGATATGGGGTCCAGGCCCTCTGACAGTTTATCAGCTGCCTTCAGAGTCAGACATCAGTGAGGCAGAAGAACAGCTGGAGCCTGTTCCCAGTGTGCGCATGCGCAGAGCTGCCAGGAGAAGGGAACAGTTAAGGAGCAAGGGTCGACTGGGGAGTAAAGCCACAGGTGGATGGTGAATTTATGCCCTTCCAGAGGGAATAAAAGATCCGTGAAAGGGGAGTGGGGTTTGCAGGGGACAATTAGTTCAGTTCATTCGGGTGAAGATCTGTCCCTGACTTCTTGCCAAGTCATTGCTGCTACAGCATGGCGTTTGGAAGCTATCAGCCTGGCAACTCTCCAAGCCTGATAAAGGCCTGTAGTTGTGAAATCTCTTGAAAGATGGTTGGCCGGGACTTTGCTGGAGAGGAATTTCCTTTATGACCTAAATAAAAGGGATTTTATCAGGTCTGCTTCATGCTTTTGGGAAGCCTAGGTCAGAACAGAATCTTTGTAGCTCCAGGTTGAACTGTGGGGCGGGGGGGGGGGGGTTCTCTTTGCTGCTCTCTGAGCTGGCTGTATTTTGTTTTTGTTTTTTGCAGAAGTCTTGCGACCCAACTAGGGAACAACATCAGTGCTAGAAAGGTGGGAGGTTCATAGGGAGGAGGGAGAAGACGATGACGACAAACAGTGGGGTCCTTGGTGCTCTCTGAGCTTAGTGGTTTCATTGCAGACAAGAGATTTCTAGAAGAGATTGGATTCCATCTGTAAGAAATGGTGTAGGGTCTCCTGCTTGGGCAAGGGGTTGCACTAGATGACCTACACAGTCCCTTCCAACTTTGATTATAGATTATCTGTTTCATCTCATGACCCAAATAGGGGACATTATCAGTGCTAGAAGGGAGGAGAGTTTGAAATTGAGGACCCGGAGTCAAAAAGAGGCTGTGAAAATATTTACAGACCCCTCACATCCCGGACATCCTGTTTCAACTCCTTCCCTCAAAACGACATTATATAGAGCATTGTTGCACACCAAAACAACTAGACACAAGGACAGTTTTTCCCTGAATTCCGTCATTCTGCAAAACAAATAATTCCCTCAACACTGTTCAACTATTACAAAGTCTGCACTACTATTACTATTCATCTTCTCATCACGCCCCTCCCTTCCCCTCGTGACTGTAGGACTGTAACTTGGTCGCTTGTATCTTTATGATCTATAGTGACTGTTTCCGAGTATGATTTGATTGCTTATTGTACCTTATGACTATTATTGTTGTACCTGACGATTCTTGACTCTCGGTGAATGCATCTTTTCTTTTAGGGACACTGAGAGCATTTGCACCAAAGACAAATCCCTTGTGTGTCCAATCACACTTGGCCAGTAAAGAATTCTGATTCTGAAAGGAGGAGGAGGAAGGAGAAGGGAAAAAAAGAAAAGAAAGAAGGAAGGAAGGAAAGAAAGAAAGAAAAGAAAAAAGAAAAGAATAGAAGAAAAGGATTGTGGCGTCCTTGGTGCTCTCTGAGCTGGATGGTTTCCTTACAGATACTTCATGATTCAACTAGGAAACATCCTCAGTGCTAGAAGGGAGGATGAAAGGAGGAGGAGGAGAAAGAAGAAGAGGAAGAAAAAGAGGATTGTGGCATCCTTGGTGCTCTCCAAGCTGGATGGTTTTCTTGCAAACATCTCATGACTCAGCTAGGTAACAACATCAGTGCTACCAGGGAGGGAGGGAGGAAGAAGAGGCGATGGAGGAGGAGGGGGAGACAGACAGTGGGGTCCTATATGATTGATTATTAGGAAAGAGGGGATGGTTCCACTTCTACGGCCTGGTTGCAAATGGTTTGGTCCCCAGTCGTTGGCTGCAGCTCGCTGGTCTAAAGCAAGAATACAAATTCCCTTCCAGGCAAACCCGGCTCTTACCAAGAGAGACCAGCGGCTCGTAGCTTCCTCTCGTGATGTTCCGGTAAAGTTCCTTCTGCCAGTCCTCCAGTTTGGCCCATTCGGGCGTGGAGAAATTCACCGCTTGCTCCTCGTCAAATGTCACGGGGACCTGAAATCGGAGCCCAAGATGTCACCAAGGTCGCCTTCTTCCCAGTTTCCAGGGACAGCCTTTTCCCAGCTGGCATGCTTAAAAGGGATGGACTCCAACCCCCAGAATCCCCCAGCCAGCCATGCTTGAAGAGGGGAGGACTCCAACCCCCAGAATCCCCCAGCCAGCATTCTTTGAGAAGGGCGAACTTCCACCCCAAGTTCCCCAGCCGGCTATGCTGGCCAACTGTGGAAACATTCAGAGTGAGACACAGGTGGCTCGCTCGGTCCCATGGTGCAAGGTCTCTAACCAGGGGAAATTTACGGCTTATGGACTTCAACTCCCAGAATTCTTCACCTGGCAAGACTGGCTGATGAAATCTGAGAGTTGAAGTCCATCAGCCTTAAAATTCCCAAGATTGGAGACCCCGTGCCACGGGATGGAGCGAGCCGCCCGACCAGGCACAGGCAGAATTCGCACCCGTTCATGCGCTTCTTTTGTTTTACCTTGGGGATCTCCCCTTTCGGGCCGAGGGGGAGCCTCAGAATCCAGAAATTGCGGTTCTTCAGGAGGTTCTCCACATTCTCCAGGCGCCGTTGGAGCGCCCGGTACTCCTGGATCAGGGTGCCCAATGCCGCTAGGTGGCTGCCAAGTTCAAGTTCCGTTTTCTCGCACTCAAAGATCTTCTTCTCAGCTGTGGCCGTACGGCTTTCGAGGTTGAGCAGGCGAGCGGCCGAGGTGTCCGCCTTCCTCTCCACCGCTTGGAGGGCAGCCACCACCGTCCAGAGGGAGATCTCAGCCGCTGGGTAGATCTCTCGCTCAGCTGATTGGTCGAAGAGGGCAGGAGGTTGGAAGGGTGCCAGGTGTTGAGGCTCCACCTCCCATTCCCACGCCTAGCCGGGGAGGAAGATCAGAAACTCAGCACCCATGTTCAACGACGACGGAAGGGAAAAGGGTTGGCCAGGGACAACCCGGAGGAGGACGGACAGACCATGATTGGGAGTCCTTGATTTAGAACATCTAGCAATGGCTCAAAGATACACCCAGCCCCCAATCAACAATTAGGACCACTGTTCGCATTTACAACTATTGCAGAATCCCTACTGTTGAGTGATCAAAATTTGGACGCTTGGCAAGTGTCTCATATTGATGACAGTTGTGTGTCCATTTAGTGACTGTTGCAAGATACAACGGCCCTGAACAAAGGAGAACTTAGGACCGTGTCTCACACTTACGACCATTGCGGCATTCCCACAGTCAACGTGATCAGAATCTGGACACTGGGCAAACCGACTCGTATTTATGATGGTTGCAGTGTGCTGGACTCACCCGATCCCCTTTTGCAACTTTCTGACAAGCCGGATTCACTTAACAACCAGGTGACTCATTTAACACCTGCAGGGCAAACTTCACCCCCCCTTTCTCTAATGGGTGTTCTTTTTTTTTTTTTTGCATACATACCTTCTGCACATGCCCAGGAGCCCTCTTGACACTTCCTTGAGGCTGTCAATCGTGTTCGTGGGGTGTCTCCAAAGAGAGAGCAGCCCAGCTGGGGAATCTAGAAGCCCCCTAGACTGCTCCCCCCACAAAAGGAGCCATCTGACAGCTTCCCTCCTCAGAGGGATCCTGCCTGATGCTCCCAACAGCCCCCTCCCCAAATGGGGGGGTTGCATTGTTGAACACTCTGCACATGCTCAGGGGCCTTCTTGACATTCCCCTGAGGCTGTCAATCAGGAGTTCGGAGGTCTGCAAAGAGGCAGCAGCCCAGCTGGGGCTTCTGGAGCCCCTACCCCACCCCCAAAGCCAGCCATGTCCCCCCAATGCCCCCTTAAAGACCCTTCCTCAAAAAGAAGCAAATTGACAGCTCTCCCCTCTCCCAAGAGGGATCCTGCCTGCTGCTCCCTCCTCCCCAAATTGGTGTGTGTGTGTTGTGCCTTGTTGAGCCCTATGCACATGCTCAGGGACCCTCATGCCCCACCACATTGAGGCTGCCAATCAGAGAATTTGGGGGGTCTCCAAGGAGAGGGCATTCCATCTGGAGGCTAAAGCCCCCCAAAAATCCAGCTTGTCCCCCAAAAGGAGCCATCTCCCCGCTTCCCAAGGGGAATCCTTCCTGCTGCTCCCAACAGCCCCCTCCCCAAAATGGGGGGGGGGGCCTTGGTGTATTGTTGAGTCTTCTGCACATGCTCAGGAACCCTCCTGCCCCACCACTTGAAGCTGTCAATTAAGGGGGGTCGGGGGTCCCCAAAGAGAGGGGGGTTAAAGACCCCCGAAATCCAGCCTGCCCCCTCTCAAAAAAGGAGCCATCTCCCCCTCCAAGGAAGATCCTCTTATTTTTTGCATGCCTTTTGCACATGCTCAGGAGTTCCCTCAATGGCTCCCTTTTTTGGGGGGAGACCCCCACCCAAAAAGGAGCCATCTCCACCCCGCCCTTTGGTGTTTGGGGGAGGTCCCCAAAGAGGGCATCCTATCTGGGGGTTAAGGAGCCCCCCTACCAAATTGGGGGTAGGGTGGGGTGGGGCTTGGGGCATTGCTGCAAAGGCTGTGCGCTCTGCACATGCTCAGGGGCACTCTTGCCGGGGTTCAGGGCTCCCCCAAAGAGGCTGCAGCCCAGCATCTAAAGAGAGCCTCCTCAATCCACCCACCCACCCTCAAAAGCCAGTCTGGATCTCAGGACACCCCCTTCTGCCCCCCCCCCTCCTCCCCATGGCTGACCCTCACCTGGGCAGGCGTCCACTCAGCCATGGCCGATGCCCGCTAGGTGCAGCTTCCGCGCATGCGCCCCGGCGACGCGACGCACTCCGACGCCGGGCGACGGATCGGCCATCTGCGCATGCGCTCTTCGGGGGGTTTGGGGGGGGGCGGGCTCCCATCGGAAGCAGCGGCCCCTGCAGGCCCGGAGGAACGATGGATGCTTCGAGAGAGAGAGAGGATGATGTCGCCTGAGCGACGCGGATTGAGGGAGATCGACGGCAGGCCCCGATATCGGCGAATCTCACCTAGATCGACGTCTGTTTTTCTCCATTTCTGCCTGCCTCTCCACCTACTTAATCTGCCAAGGGAATTATCTTGGCGGGGGGGACCATCAGTTTTGCTGAAAATGGCATCCCTCGACCCCGTTCTCTGAAATATCTCTTTTTTTGCTTGCTCTGATAAGCTGTTTTAATTATGAAATGAACGGTTTCCATGGTCTTGTCCATTGTTGTCATTCTCTTCTTCTTATTGTTGTTATTATTTAAATTATAATTAGATTATTGTTCTTATTTATATTATTACTATCAAAAAGGGATAAAAAAAACCTATGAAATATCGAAGGGAGAATATTTATAATCAAGCCTTTTTTTTTTTTTTTTGAAAAAAGAAAAGTTTAAACGCAGGAATTTATAAGAAGGAATCTTAAAAACCCCAACACTGAATGAGGTAATTTATATGAAGGGGGAAGAAGAAGAAGAAGAAGAAGAAGACTGTGGGATCCTTGGTGCTCTGTGAGCTGGGTGGTTTTCTTGAGGACATTTCAGGACCCAACTCGGGAACATCATCGGGGCTGAGAGGAATGATATACAAAGAGAGAGCAACCCTCCCCCCCCCCCCCTTTGCTTCCCGCACTGAGGATCATTCTAAATTAAAAGGTGTTTTTTTTGTTCTTCTGAAGACAACTGGAATTTCTTGATGTTTTCTTCAAAGACGTTTTGCTTCTCATCCAAGAAGCTTCATCAGTTCTGATGGGGGGGGGGGGAAGGGAATGTCTCAGATTACTTTGGGTCTTCCCTTCCCTTTTCTTTCCTCTCCTTTTTCCTTTTCTTCCTTCCCTCCCTCTCTCTTTCTCTTTCTTCTTTTCTTTCCTTCTTTCTTTTTTCTTTCCTTCCTTTTGTTCCTTCCTTTCTCTTTCCCCCTCTCCTTCTTTCCTTCCTTCTTCTTTTTCTTTCTTTTTTGTTTTTCCTTCCTACCTTCCATCTTTCTTTTTTTTTCTTCCTTTCTTTCCTCCCTCCCATCCTTCCTTCACTACCTTTCTTTTTCTTTCTTTACTTACCACCCTTCCTTCTTTCCTTCCTTCCATCCATTCTCTCCCTCTCTTTCCTTCCTTCTCCCCTTTCCTTCCTTTCTTTCTCTTTCTGTTTTCTGTCTTTCCTTCCTTTCTTCCTCTCTCCCCCCCTCTCTTTCCTTCCTTCCATCCATCCTCTCCCTCTTTCCTTCCTTCTCCCCTTTCCTTCTTTCTTTCTCTTTCTGTCTTTCCTTCCTTTCTTCCTCTCTCCCCCCTGTCTTTCCTTCCTTCCATCCATCCTTTCGGCCGCTGTCCAACCCGTCAGATGCGCGAGATGTGGGGGGAAGGGGGAGGGTCTCCCCGCCGTGGTGGCCGCTGGGACTCGTAGTTCCCCCACCCTGGGAGGGCTGCAGAGCCCCCTCCCCGAACTACGGCTCCTAGCCGGGCTTTGCGCGCGATCCACCGCTCGGCCTTGGAGCTTTCTCTCGCCCAATTGCCGGAGCATCCCGCTCCCCCAACCCCTCCGCCCCATCATCCACTCCCGGGTGGTGGCGGTGGTGGGGAATGCAGGAGGATGAAGCCGGGCTCCGGAGGGTTGAGGACGGCGGAGACCCCCGAGGCTGCGCGCGGGGTGAGGCTGCTTGCGCTCGGGGTGCCCCCTTGGGGAGAGGAAGAAAGGCTCATCCGGGGGCTGCTTGGGGGTGGGGGCGGGGTTCAGATTGGGGGGAAGGAGGAGGAGGGGTCGCCCGGCCTCCAGCCTTGGGGTGCGTGGGGGTCCGCAGGCAGCGCCTCAGGTCCGGACCGGACTGAAGGCCACGCAGGTCCTCGGTGGGTTTTTTCCCCTTGAAAGCGTTTGTGTGTGTGTGTGTGTGTGTGTGTGTGTGCGCGCGCAGAAAAGCCCACGGTGGGCCTGGACTCGGGAGGAGGCAGAAGAGGGGGAGGGAGGGAGGGGGAGAAAGGAGAAGGAGGAGAGGAGGAAGAGTAGAAGGATGGGGGGGAGGAGGAGGAAGAGGAGGGGGAAAGAAGAGAAGGAGGGGGAAAGAGAAAAAGGAAGAGGAGGAAGAGAAGGAGGAAGAAGAAGAAAAGTAGAAGGAGGAGGAGGTAGAGGAGGAAAAAAGAGGAGGGAGGATAAGAGGAGAAGCAGGAAAAGGAGGAGGAGGAGGAGGAAGTTCTGGAAATCGTCCTCCTGTCTGTCTCATCCTGTGACAAACTCTATGCATCTTGCCAAGGAAGAGTCAGGCAAGCAAGGTCATTAAATGGGGCCAAACTCCCTGGGCAAGCTCCATTTAGCAACTAAAGTATTGGACTCAACAGCGGTTGCAGCTTGAGGGCTAGCTGCACTATTATTATTTGGAGGCCTTTGTGTTTGCTTAGCTGCGATGCCCTCGGAGGTCATCTAGTCCAACCGCCTGCTCGTGCAGGAGACCCTTCAAGAATCCAAGAATGACAAAGAGTTGGAAGGGACCTTGGAGATAATCTAATCCAACCCCCTGCTCTGGCAGGAGACCCTACCGGTGGCAGCCCAATCCGATCCTAGGGAAAGTTGTCTCCTATGTCCGGCATTCCTTGAGGTGTGGAAGCGATGAGGGTCGGCCTCCATCATGCACGTCTATCTTTCACCTTTTGAGTGCAGGCCCAGCATGGAGCCCTCGGCATGGCTGGTGCGGCCATCACAGCGCTGGACCAGGTGACCTTTGAGGACGTGGCCGTGGATTTCTCGTTGGAGGAGTGGTCTCTGCTGGAAGGCAGTCAGAAGGATCTCCACCAGGAAGTGATGCTGGAGTTGTGCTCTTTGCTTCTTTCACTCGGTGAGCTTCTCTCTCTTTTCCTTCCCCCCCCCCCGTTCATGGTGGGGTGGAAGAAAAAACAGCTGAGGGCAATCCCAGGAGGTGGGGGGAGCGGCATGACTTCTGTGGACTCAGCTTGTGGCCAGTGTCGTGGCCTGCTGGTGGACAGCGGAGCTGGCAACAGAGTTGGACAGTAGTGAGGAGATTGAGGTGGGACCTGGGCCAGTCCTGAAGGATGAGGAAGGCTCGGACGAGGGCTCTGCGTCAGAGGCAGAGATGGAGGCAGGGCAGGCTGGCATTTATCAGCTGCCATCAGAGATCAGTGGGGAAGAAGAACAGCTGGAGCCTGTTCCCAGTGTGCGCATGCACAGAGCTGTCCGAAGAAGGGAACAATTACAAACTAAGGGTCAACGTGGGATTAGGGCCACAGGTGGACGGTGAATGCCCCTCCCCAAGGGATTAAAAGAGGAGCAAAAGGGGAGGGGGCTTTTGCAGGAAAGAATTTGTTCGCTGTAGCAGTTGCAGAAGCTCTGTCTGTGCATCTCAGAGACTCTGCGCTGAGCCCTTCCTTGTCAGCACTGCGTTTGGAAACAGTTACTTGGCAGCTCTCCAGGCTAGATCAGGGCTAGTTAGAAGAGGCTGCTGGGGATCGGGCCCTGCTCCATGCAATAGCCCACAGGGAAGAGAAATGGGTTCTGCAACGAATCTTCCCAGGTAGAAGAAAGAAATCCCGGAAGTTGGAGAAGAGGTTCAAGCAGAAGACTAGGTCCTCCTTCTCTTGTAACTCTCTCTTTCTGTTTCTGGCACAAGCGTTCTGTTACCGATGACGTTCCCTAGTTGGGCCATGAGATGTCTGCAAGGAAGCCACCCAGCTCAGAGAGCACCAAGGAGCCCACAGTCCTCCTCCTCCTCTTCTCTTCCCCTCTTCTCCAGAACCCCCTCACTCCCTTCTAGCACTGATGACATTCCCTAGTTCGGTCATAAAACGTCTGCAAATAAATTACCAAGCTAAGGAGGTCTACAGGACCCCATAGTTCTTTTCTTCCTCTTCCTCCTCCCTTCACCTCCCCTCCTCCTCCTCTTCACACACTCCCACCTTCTCTAAGGTCTGCCAGGAAGCCATCAAGCTCAAAGAGCCGCCTAGAACCATATTGTTCATTCCTGAGATATAACACTTCTTCTTCTCCTTCTCCTTCTCCTTCTCCTTCTCCTTCTCCTTCTCCTTCTCCTTCTCCTTCTCCTTCTCCTTCTCCTTCTCCT
>BLBF01000100.1:633656-648994 GCA_015471245.1 Laticauda colubrina
CTCCTTCTCCTTCTCCTTCTCCTTCTCCTTCTCCTTCTCCTTCTCCTCCTCCTCCTCCTCCTCCTCCTCCTCCTCCTCCTTCTCCTTCTTCTCCTCCTCCTCCTTCTCCTGCTTCTTCTCCTTCTTCTCCTTCTCCTCCTTCTTCTCCTTCTCCTTCTTCTCCTTCTTCTCCTTCTCTTTCTCCTCCTCCTTCTCCTTCTCCTTCTCTTTCTCCTTCTTCTCCTTCTCCTTCTTCTCCTTCTCCTTCTCCTTCTTCTTCTCCTCTTTCTCTTTCTCTTTCTCCTCCTCTTTCTCCTTCTCTTCCTCCTTCCCTTCTTTTCCTCCATCTCCTTCTCTTTCTTCTTATCCTTTGCCTCCTCCTCCTCCTTCCCTTTCCTTCCCTTCCCTCTCCCACCTCTCTCTCTGCTTAAAGTTGCACCTCCTGTTTCTGGAGAGGTTTTTTTCCATCTTGAATATTTGGGGGCATTTTTGAGTTTGTGAGTGTGTGTGTGTGTGTGTGTGTGTGTGTGTGTGTGAGGCTGCTGACCCCCCCAACTCAAATCTTTCCTGAACCTTTCAAGCGTTTGGTGGCCGATTTGATCCTTCCTTTTGCAACTTGGTCTCTCTTGCATCTCATTTCCCCCCCACAGGTCACTCGGTCCCCAGCCTGGATTTCTCCTCCTTGACCTGCCCCCCAACGAGGACCGCCCAAAGACCCCTGCCCAGCTGGAGAAGGTGGCTGCCTTTGGCAGTGGGAAGCGACCAAATCTGTCGTAAGGAAACTCCTTGGTTCTGCCGAGGGACCAGCGAACAAAAGAATGCTGCAGACTCAGATTGGCGGGGTGCACTACTTGTTTGTGGGCATTGGGCACTGAAGCAGAGTGTTTCACTCCAGCTACCGTGTTTCTCACAAAACAAGGCTGGGCCTTGTTTTTTTTTGACCCCTGAAAAAATGGCTAGGCCGTCTTTTCGGGGGTGACTTAATTTCCTCCCCCACCTAGAGCGGCCCATACGCACGTACCTCACTGCGAGGCCGCTTCTATCGGCCGACGAAAGCTCCCCGAAGGCAGAGTCCCCAGCCACTTCAGGGCGAGGTGGGGCTGCCCGTGTCCCCTCACCTTTCGGCAGTCTCTTTCGAGCGATGGAAGCTCCCCAAGTGCAGTCACCAGCCACTTCGATCGGCCGGTAGAAGCCATCTCAGGGTGAGGGGAGTGTGTGTGTTGTGTGTGTGCTTGCCCCAAGGCTGCTTCTAACGGCCGATCAAAGTGGCTGGTGACTGCCCTTGGGGAGCTTCCATTGCCCGAAAGAGACTGCCTAAAGGCCAGGGGACACGGGCAGCCACACCACGTCCTGAAGCGGCTGGGGACTCTGCCTTCGGGGAGCTTCTATCGGCTCTCAGGGTATTCCAGCCTTGGCTCCCCGTAGGGCCCTTCTCAAGGCAAGTTTTCTCCCCATCCCCCCGCCCTTCCCCCCCATTTCTCTTCACCTCGTGTAGTTGTAACGAACGATGTGAGAAATGGCGGGGAAACGCATGGATTAAATAGGCCTAAATTTTGGGGGCGGGGCTTAATTTCTCCTCATGCCTAGAAATCATGCTGGGCCTTCCTATTGGTGGAGGCCGTATTGTTGGAGAAACATGGTAGCTTAAAGTGGGGAAATGTCTTCTCCCAGTTCAGACCAAGTGGTCTTCAGCTGGTTCAGACCAGTTTGGGTGGACCGGTTGCGGAAGTTTTGACTGGTTCAGAGAATTGGCAAATATCACCTCTGGTTAACCCCAACGCCTGCCCCCGCCATTATCTCTCCTGTATTCCCTTGTTTTTTAGCTCAGGTAATTCGGGTGGCAAAACGAGTTGCCACGACTCAGCTGAGCTAAAAAACAGCTCAGAGGTCGGCAAAGCGCATGTGCATAGAATCAGGCATAGAACTGGTAGGAAACAATTTGGAGATGTCCCACCCTTTAGTCATTCAAAAATGACCCCTTTTATCATCCTATAAACCAGCAGCCTCCCCCACAATCCTTTGGGAACCAGACACCGGTTCTGTGGAGAAAGTTTTTTTTTTTTCGTGGACCATAGGATACATGGTTTCATGCTTTTGAATGGGGTGGGAGACAATGGGGAGTCCCATTAGGGAGACCAAACCAAGAAAATCCATTCAACAAGAATAATAGTTTG
Source organism: Laticauda colubrina (assembly GCA_015471245.1). Taxonomy (NCBI): domain Eukaryota; kingdom Metazoa; phylum Chordata; class Lepidosauria; order Squamata; family Elapidae; genus Laticauda; species Laticauda colubrina. The sequence goes on from BLBF01000100.1 coordinate 635,810, forward strand.
ACAATCGTAATGGAAACTTGCAAATCTGAGACAGTGTCCATCTCTCCCCTCCCCCATTATACTTGTGTGAATTAGGGAGGTTTATTTTGGTTTTGTCAAACAAAATCTTGCAGGACTGGTTGTGCTCCCGCCCCACTTATACTGTGAATTAGGGAGGATGAAGCGTGTATACCTTATTTTGGATTTAGCCGTGCCTTTTCCCCTTGTTTCTTTGGTAATTACTTCAATATGCCAAGCTGGTACATCGTCAGGCTGTCGATTGCCTCTCTCTTCCCCTCCCCACAGGTGAAGAGCCCCCTTTCCCAGAGCTCATGGAAGGATCCGGCAGCCCGGATAAGGCTGAGGAGCACCTGGCCACAACGAGCAATGTGGAGGGTACGAGTGGCAGAGAATCAGGGCAATATTTCAACGTATCCTGTCTTTCTTCTCCAACCAGTGCTCTTCAGATCTGTGGGGACACGAATGGTGGTGGCATTCTACTGGTTCGCCCCGGTTTGCCTGAGCTGGTAGCTCCAAGGATCATCTGGAAGTGAACCAGTTCACTCTGATGATCAGCTGCTGAGCCCGCCCCACCCACCCGCCAGGGCTCTATATTGACCTTTTCTCAACTAAAAAAAATACTCCTTTAGTCCTTTTAGTTGCCAGCAGAGAGGGAGTGGGAGAAGCAGTGCATTCCTTAAATGCCTCAGATGAATGCCTTGGCAGCTGAAACTTCTGGCACGCAAGATTATTACTGGAGAGTATAATGGATGACTCTTGGCTATGGATGTGTCCCATTGGAGAACATACATCCAGGGGATGGGAGGAAGACCAGGATCAAGGGGGAAATGAAGGATATATTTCAGTGTCAGCTGTACCCCGCTAATGTTACACCTAGTAAATCAATTGGAAGGAGGGTGGATTTGTTGGAGCCCTGACACTTTTATTTTCTGCTTTTGAAGCTCAGCTGCTTCGTGTGGCACAGCGGATTGCCACGTGTCAGCTGTTGAACAAACAGGGAGAGTGCAGGATTGGCCACCAAGCCACGCCCACCAAACCATTGATAAAACAATTTGAATCCCACCATTGGACAGGAATGTCCACTGGTTTAAGCCTTGGATGAGGCTTCTGGGCATGGTAGTTATCAGGATTCCAGCAATCACTGTAATTAAATCATGATTCTTGAGCCAAACTTCAAAAAACTGCAAAGGATTCATTGGAGGCGACATACTGGCACCGCCTTGTAAGAAGCCAACTCTGGTATGCGTAATTTCCAGTTCCCTGTGATAACTGTTTCCCCCCTGGGGGTCTCATCAACCAAATTCTTCAATTGAGCCCATTCACAGGCTGGGTGTCATCATTCATGTTCTCCAGTTAAATACATTCACAGGCAAAAGCTCTGGTAGTTTAGTTACAGTCTTTTAAAGATAAGAGTTGGAATGTACTTTCGATTTCAAACTGCTGCCCTGCTCTTCCAGATTTCCTTCCTCCCTCCCCACCCTTTTCTATGGCAACTACTAAAATAGGCATAGGAATGTTTTATGAGTTGACAGTAGTCAAAGCCCAGTTGGAGGGGACCCCATTGGAGAGTTACGGATTATGGGCGAGGTCATTTTCTCTGTAAATTGGGCTCCGAATTGGCTGCATTGGGGCGGTGTTCTATTTCTCATCTGTTCTGGCCTTCCCTAAAGTCTCTCTTCCCCACGCAGGTAAGGATCAAAGCAGCCACCACCTCTGTGCACTCATGAAGCTGGTAAATGAAATCCCAGAGTTCCTTTGTGGACACGCACACATGAGCCTGGATCGATCCACACTTGCTGGGGGCAGCGAAAGCAGTGGGCACGGTGAGTGCACTGTCTGCATGGCTGAGCAGATTTGGATAAGTTGAAGCCAGAGGTCCCCAGCTCCTGGGTCGTGGTCTGTTTGGATCTGGTCCGCACAAGCTGCTGGCAATATACTTGCAAAACTTGCATGCTGTGGAGGTGGCTGATGAGAAAGAGGAGGAACAGCTGGGTCCAGTACCTGACGTGCGGATGTGCCGAAAGCAGAGGAGAGCAAAGTGGAAATCTATGGTCCGGTCCTTGGGAAGGAAGAGCCACCACTGCTGCGAAGCCCCACCTGAGCTCTGGGGATAAAAGGCAGGGGGCAGAGATGAATATCGATATGGCAGACAACTATTCATCTCCCTGTCGGACAGACTTGTTAACTTTTCTGCCATTAGGCTGCTGTCGCTCCTAATAAAGGAATCATCAGTTGAACTTCAGAGGGTTTGTCGTATTTAGGGAGCTGGGTGAGAACAGGTGCAAAGCAGAGTTTACAAAGGCCAGGGAAGTGTATGCTGAAGCCAAACAAATGTTTCCAGCAAAGACACCCTCCCTCCAGTCCCTGATTAAATCGGCTCAACTCAGGTGTGAGGAGGAACGGCGCTGCCTCCTCGCCGGCAACCTTGCAGATCTCTGAGTTTGCCTCCGCTCTGCTCTCCGTGCTGTTCTTTGTCAGAGGGAGATCTGCTGCCCCTCATCCCCTTTGCCCATCTGCAGCCGATCCTCTCCTGTGTTTGTGAAGGGAGGCAGCTCCCTGTCTGGCTAACCACCTCCCCCAATGTTGGAGAGACCCAGGATGGCATCGTCCTCAGCCCATGGACTCTCCAAGACACGGCTATCCTGTCAGACGATCCTGGTTCGAACTCCTCCACCTCTTCCTTGTTCGAATCGGGGTCCGATGGAGCCAGGCGAGATTTCCTCTTCAATCTCCTTCTCCCAGCCTCCTGGAGTTGGGAGCCCCCTGCCACACACACAGTTGTGAAGATCCCCCTTCCCAGATTTCTCTTATGCCTTGCAGTTAAACCTTGTGACAGTTCCGGGAATTTCTGAGCTTCTGATCTTTCTTTCCAGCAAGTGCTGTCGTCCAACTGAAGAATTCCCCATCCTTCCGACGCCTTGAACCCTTGGCTGACTTGGTTTCCCTGAGTGTCTCCAGCCCAGCGGGGACCCCTAGTAACAGCCCTGAGGGAGAATGGTTAGAGCCCACCTCCCAAGGCACATTTGCCCACTGCAATACTCAAGGATGGAAGGGAACAGGTAGGTCCATCGCTGGTGGTCCTCAACTTATGGACATTCATTTACGTGACCATCTGAAGTAACAACGACACCCCCTCAAAGAGCAACTGACAACTGTTTCTCACCCGTATGACCGTTGCAGCAAACCCAACAGCCGCATGATCAAAATTCAGATGCTTGGAGACTTATGATGGGGTCACATGATCACATTCTGCGACTGTCGGGCCATCAAAGTCAGCCGATTCACTTAATGACCGTGTTTACTCTTTGAACCCCTGCAGCAATTTGCTTAAAGAACTGCGGCAACACAGGTCATAATGTGAGGCAAAAAACATCACTCCAGTTTCACTTAACGACCTAAATTTGGGGCTCAATTGTGGTTGGAAGCCAAGGATTACCTGTACAAGAGTCATACACACCATTCTATTTCACAGTATAAGGGGAAGGGGGGTGTATTCCCTTGCTTCATAGACGCAGAAATTGAGCTACAGAAATGTTAGGCTCAATGAAAACAGGCCGACCGATGGGGGAGGGGTGCGTGTCTCTAACTACTGAATTATGGAATTGGAAGGGACCTTGGAGGTCATCTAGTCCAACCCCCTGTTCCAGCAGGAGAATCCTATGTCCATTTCAGGCAAATGGCCTCCCCAATCTCATCTTCAAGCGCCTCCACCTGCAACGTCCCACTGAGTCATTTGTCTTGAATTAAAAGAATAGCAGCATCAGAAGGGACTTTCGAGGTCTTCTAATCCAACTTCCTGCCTAAACAGGACCCTCCCCCCACCATCACAGACAAATGGCGGTCCAGTTTCTTCTTGGAGGCTTCCAGTGATGGAGCAACAACCACAGCGTCTCGTGGCAAGCAGTTCCACCGGTTGATTGTCCTCACTGTTAGGACGTTTCTCCTTAGATCTAAGTTGCTTCTCTCCTTGGTTAGTTTCCATCCGTTGCTTCTCCTGCCTTCAGGGGATTTGGAGAATAGGGGGACCCCCTCTCCTTTGGGGCAGCCCCCCAAATACTGGAAAACTGCTATCATGTCACCCCCTAGCCCTTCTTTTCTCTATAGCAGGGGTCGGCAACCTTAAACACTCAAAGAGCCACAAAGGTGCTATCCAGAAGCCCCCAGTTAAATTCTGGAGATGACTGGAAGTCCGGTTCCCTCACCATAGATTCTCCTCCTGGTGTGGCATCGTTTTTCCTCTGCCGGCCAGAAGTCCTGTTCCCCCCACCATAGAGTCTCCTCCGAGTGGGGCATCCTTTTTTCCCTCACCTGTCCTAACCGAAAGCCCTATCAATTGTGGAGCCAACCAGAAAACTCACCCTTTGCCACAGAGTCTCCTCCAGGGCACCATGCTTCCCCCTCCCCACCCCCCGGTAACCAGAAGCTCCTCAAAACGGGATGAAAGAGCCACATGCGGCTCCAGAGCTGCGGGTTGCCGACCTCTGCTCTAGGCTAACCATACCCAATTCCTGCAACCATTCTTCATATGTTTTAGCCTCCAGTCCCGTCATCGGCTTCGCTGCTTTTCTCTACACTCTTTACAGAATCTTGACATCCTTTTTATATTCTGGTGATCAGAAACGGACGCAGGATCGGTTTTACCAAGGCATTAAAAGTGGTACAGGTAGCCCTCAACTTACGAACACGATTGAGCCCGAAACATCCACCACTCAGTGAGACAGTTACTTTTCTTGATGCCGTTGTGCAGGGAATCCTTGAGGTTGATATGTGAGGAACCTGGTTGTTAAGTGGGGCAGAAGATCACCAAAGGGGATCATGAGATTCCCCCCTCTTGCCCTGATGACTGTCATAAGTATAAGTCGGTTGCCAAGCGTCTGAATTTGGATCACAAAACTGCAGGGATGCTGCAACAATGGTAATTTTGGAAAACAGTCTTAAGTCACTTTTTTCCAGGCTGTTGTTACTTTGAACGGTCACTAAATGGGCTGCTATAAGTCAAGGACTGCCTGTGTAAACTTTGGAAAATAGATCATATCAGACCCTTACAATTTTCTTTCTCTCATTCTCTTTCTTTCTCTCTCCATCCCTTCTTTTCTCTCTCTCATTCTGTCTCTCTGTTGCTCCCTTTCCCCCTCCCTCCCTGTCCCTCTCTCTTTCTCTGTCTCTCTGTTGCTGTTTCTCTCTCATTCTCTCTTTCTCCTTTCTTCCCTCCCTCTTTCATTTACTTTCTCTCATTCTGTCTATCACTCTCTCATTCTCTTTCTCTCCCTCCCTCCATCTCTGTCTTCCCCTTTCTCATTCTCTCTTTTATCTCTCTTTTCTCTCTCTCTCTCCTTCCCTCCCTCCCTCCCTCCTTCTCTCTCTCCATAACAGTTTAGTTTCTGTGTTCAGAAAATCCTTGTTCAGCAACCACAATAGCAAAGTAGTCTGAAACACAGTCGGGTTTTTTCCGGCACTATTGTAACGTTGCTCAGGAGCTAAGCGAACCATGGCAAGTTGAGGAATGCCTATACTAACACTTCAGGTGATCTTGATTCTAGTTTTGCCTTCCTTCCTTCCTATTGATGCAGATGTAGTGACCAACATGGGGCCGTTGACCAAGGAAAAGCTGGCTGAAGAGCAGCCAAAGTCCAAGGAAGCCCTTCAGCATCCTTGTCTCTCAACAGAGCCGAAGGACAGCCCACCAATGGACCCACGGCTGGATACCAATGGTGAGTTTGAAGGAGGGTCTTCGGCAGTGGTAGGATTCTAATTTTTTCCCACCGGTTCTATGAAAATTCACTTTGTGCATCTAAGCGCATCTAACATGTAGTTTGTGAGTGCACTCAGCAATGAAAATATGCCCTTGGTCAGCGCTGTTGAGATAAGCTGTTTTTTTTGGTTCAGCTGAGGCGCGGCAATCCGCTCTGCCGCATGAATCAGCTTAACTAAAAAACAAGGGAATATAGGACAGGATAGGGCGGGAGGTGAATGGGCGGAGCCAGCCAGTTCTCCCAACTCGATTTCCGCTACTGGTACACCAGAACTGGTCTGAACCGGTGAATACCACCTCTGGTCTCCAGGCCCCCTTGTCTTCTTCACCTGGCCCTTCCCACCCTTTCGCTGCAAAAGCAGGGTGAAAACTCATGGCCGTCAGGTCAATTTCCTTGCAGAGAGGACCGGGCGACCACAAAGGCACCCCTGGCCTCTGAAAGCTGGAGAGATGGGGATTCGAACGCAGGATCCAAAAAGAAAAGAAAAAAAATCAAGGCTCAGGGCAGGGTTTATTTAGTTAACGGTGCAATCTGGAGGAAATCCCTCCAGAAAATAATGGAGAGAAAGATACACATATCTCTACGCTTACAACAGTATGGTTAATGGCTGTTCCAACTGAAAACATCTATTCTTTTGTTCTATTCTGTCCTGTCCTTCCCTGCCCTGCGCTATCCTATTCTATCCTTCTGTTTTATTCTGTTGTCCTGTCCTGTCCTATCCTATTCATCCATTCCACTCCATTTTCCTATCTTATTCTATCCTATCCTATCCTATCCTGTCCTGTCCTTCTGTTCTGTTTGTTCTGTTGTCCTATCCATCCATTCCATTCCATTCTCCGATCTTACTCTACCCTATCCTATCCTGTCCTTCTGTTCTGTTTTGTTCTGTTGTCCTGTTCTACTCTATTCATCCATTCCATTATCCTATCCTATCCTACCATCTGTTCTGTTTTGTTATGTTGTCCTGTCCTGTTCTATCCTATTCTTCCATTCCATTTCATTCCATTATTATCCCATCCCATCCCTTCCCATTCCATCCTATCCACCTCCTTTGTTGTAAAGACTCTTCTGCAGATTCCAGCTGTCTGGACCAACCCCGTTCCTCTGGGGATGGAGGGACAGAGCAAGCCACATCACCAGGCCCTTCACAAAGCAACTCCGAGGCCAACAGCCAATCCAAGGATGGAAAGACGATGCCCAAGGCAACAGCTGAGAAGGAACTCCTGAAAAGTTCTCACAAGGCATCTCCAAAGTTCCGGCCAGGTTTGTCATTTGCAAACTTGGAGAGGGACGAAGTAATTAATTATAACAGAATAATGGATGGGATCTTGGAGGTCTTCAAGTTCCCCCCCCTCCGGACTTGTCGTAAGTCGAGAATTTCTGCTCCTGGTTACTAGTATTTGTTTCTAGATATGATATAGTTGCAATTCATGAGACTCAGTGGGGATGAAGCCCATGTTAAATCTCCTGTTGTTGGATACAGCCCATTGTTCATGTCTGTCTAGATCTTTTGGGATCCCGAGTTCGTCTTCTAGGGTGTTGGTTGATCCTGCCATCTTAGTCAGTGGTGGACTGCAACCGGTTCACGCCGGTTCTCATGAACCGGTAGTTCCAGTGAGCAGTTGGCCCTGCCCTTTCCTGTCCTCTATTTCCCAGTTTTGTAGCTCAGCTGATTCACGCGGCACAGCGGATTGCCACGCCGCAGCTGTTTTACTCACCAGCGCTGACATAGAAGGTAAGTTTGTAAGCTTAAAAATGGGCTGTTTTTGAATGCTGTGTGTGTGCATGAAGCAGGCGTTAGGTGCATGCGAGTGCAAAGCATGCGCTCACCAAACTGGTTGTTAAAGTGGTTGCAACCCACCAATGATCTTAGTGTCTTCTGCAAATTTGATGAGTTCCCCTCCCATTCTCTCCTCTAAGTTATTTATGAAGATGTTGAAGAGTATTGGTCCTAAGACGGAGCCTTGTGGTACCCCACTACTTCCTTCTTTCCATGTGGATATAGTACCATTAAGGACTACAATGTAGTACCATTGAGTACAGTTTACAAAACCAGTTACAAATCCATCGGGTGGTAATGCTGTCTATCCCCCATTTTTCCAGCTTACCAAGAAGTACGATGTGGTCTACTCTGTCGAATGCCTTACTGGAGTCTAACTATACTACATCTGCAGCATTTCACTACTAATTTAGTCACTTGGTCAAAGAATGTGTGATAACCCAGGGCATGGCACAAAGGCAACACAGTCAGATAATTAGTAGGAGTCCCTTTATTTATTCCAACTTTATCCCCAATGTCCTGGTTACCTTCTGATGAAAAATTCTCCCAGGAACAGCCTTTGGCTGCAGAGAATCAAGTCCAAAACTTGGTCAACAAAAACTGTAAGTCCAATCAAACCAAACTGAGGTAATTAGTTTGGCAGGGTAGGAACAAGGATTCCAGACATGAAGGCATGGCAAAACTCATGGTTGGAAAGATGCCAGGAACACAGATAAGCAATGACAACATAGGATAAAGTCATGTTTGCTGCCAGCAGCTGCCGCAGTCAGCATTCAGTTCTTATAAACTCTCATTTCCCAGGTGTGGTTAATGAAGGGAATCAGGGCCCTTTCCTCCCCCATAAGCTACGCAACCCACATTGCTCCCTTCTCCATTCCTCCCTACGTGCCCTAGGATGAAGATGGGGTGGGCCTTAGTCTTCCTCTGAACCCCCTTCCCTTGTTCTTCTTCTCCCCTGTTCTGCCTAGCTAGACTTTGCCCTTCCCCAGCCTCCTCCACAGTCAACAGAGCCACACTCCCACTCTCTGTCAGCTGTTCGTCTTCCTCCTTGGATTCGGACTCCAACAGGGGCAGGACAGAATGAAATAAGATTGGTTTGGCACAGTCTCTTTTTAACAAACTGATGTTGGCTTCTCGCAGAAGTAGGTTGTGATCTACTCTGTCGAATGCCTTACTGAAGTCTAACTATACTACATCTGCAGTATTCCACTGGTCTACTAATTTAGTCACTTGGTTAAAGAATAAGATTGGTTTGGCGTGATCTGTTTTAAACAAACCCCTGCTGGCTACTAGTTATAACTATGTTTGTTTCTAGAGATGATAGAGTTGCAATTCCTGAAACTCGATGGGAGGAAACCCATGTTAAATGTCATTTTGTTGGATACGGTCTATTGTTCTTGTCTGTCCAGATTTTTTGAGGGGGATTCTGAGCTTGTCTTCTGGGGTGTCAGCTGTTCCTGCCACCTTAGTGCCACCCAAAAATTGGATGAAAGTCCCTTCTACTCCTTCATCTATATTGCTTATGTGGTCATTTATTTATAAATTATATTTCTTCTTCTCCTGTAGAAGCAGCATCTGAAGAGAAACCCCCACTTCAGGGGTTGCTGAAGTGCCTGAAGGATCTGGTTACCCTGCAATCCAGCCGTGGCCCCCAACGCTCCCTTAAGGCTTCCACAGGGAAACAACCACGGATCTCCAGAGTCGGGCGATGGGGAGGCAGGAGTGCTTCATTACCCATCCAAGGTGAGTCTTGATCCCAACAGATTCTTTTACCTGATTGTCGATTCTCCTTGGACACTTACCTTCTGTTCTGGGACCAAACATACCTACCCCCCCCCCCCGCAAAACGAATAGAGGTGATCCTCGACATGATCACAACTTTTCTGTTGCTAAGTGAAACATGTTTTTCCCCCCTCTATTTTACATTGTCTTTCGCTGCAATGGTTAAAAGTGAGTTCCCTGATTGTTAAACGAATCTGGCCTCCCCATTTGACTTCGTCCGAAGGCCGCGAAAGAGGATCAGTGTGACCATCATAAACATGAATCAGTTGCCAGGCATCTGAATTTGGGTCACATAACTGTTGGGAATGCTGCAACATTTGTTAAGTGCGAAATAGAGTTTATCAGTCTCTTTTTTTCAGCACTATCGTAACTTTGAACCATCACTAAATGAAATGTTGTAAGTTGGGGAGTACCTGTAATTAGGGCTCACTGCCCTGATTTTTGTTTACTGCAGGATTTTTTTTGTGCACTGCAGGAATTTTACTCCAGAAAAGAGCAATACAGTAACACAGGCTCCACAGATAAAAGGATATTCTTTATAGTAGAATATAACAGTTTATAATATTTATACACCAGGAGAGAAAATAATACAATCATACATAGAATAATAATAAAATATCAGAATAACCCAATAATCAAATATTACAATACTGTAATAGAATGACAGAATGGCAGAATAACAGAATAAAACTTTTGTAAATTCTTTCTTTTAACATTTTACCTTTTGTAAACTTTTTAATATCTTGAACATTAATTAAGTTCTGTTTAAAATTTTTTTAAAAAATAACAATAGCAGAGTTGGAAGGAACTTGGAGGTCTTCTAGTTTTACGGAGAGAGAGGGAGAGAGGGAGGGAGAAAGTGGACCTTGCATCTGTGGGAATATGCTAGGAGGAGGAGGAGGAAGAAGAGGAGGAGGAGGGGAGATAGAGAAGAAGAAGGAGGAGAAGGAGAAGGAGGAGGAGGAGACAGAAGAAGAAGAAGAGGGAGAGGAGGAAAAGGGGGAGGAGGATGGGAGACAGATAAGGACGAGGAGGAGGAGGAGGAGACAAGAAGAAGAGGAGGAGGAGGAGACAGAAGAAGAGGAGGAGGAGGAAAAGGAGGAGAAGGGGAGATAGAGAAGAAGGAGGAGGAGGAGGAGACAGAAGAAGAAGAAGAGGAGGAAAAGGAGGAGGAGGAGGGGAGACAAGAAGAAGGAGGACGAGGAGAAGGTGACAGAAGAAGAAGAAAAAGAAGAGGAGGAGGAGGAGGAAAAGGAGGAGGAGGAGGGGGGAGACATAATAAGGAGGAGGAGGAGAGAGAAGAAGAGGAGGAGGAGGAGGAAAAGGAGGAGGAGGAGGGAAGACAGAGAAGAAGGAATAGAAGAGAGAAGAAGTGGAGGAGAAGGAAAAGGAGGAGGAGGAGGGGAGACAAGGAGGAGGAGGAGGAGACAGAAGAGGTGGAGGACTTCCGGTTTGCAAGGCTTCGGTGGCAGCAGGAATCCGCGATTGTGTGCGGTTTCTGCTCCGCTCGCCACTGGAGTGCCCCCAATCCAGCTGGATTTGGGGGCTATAGTTACCCCATAGAGGTAACTGAAGATAGGGGAGACTCAGCAGGGGTCTGGGGAAATCCCAACCCTCCCTCCTCAGCTGGCTTAACTCCCTTTTCTGAAAGTGGTGGAGCAGTGGTCAGCAATGGCCGCCACAAAGAAGCTTTCATCCGGATAAGAATGTGCAGGAGGAAGCTGAGAAAGTGAAAGTTTTTGGCTAACTGGGATGACAAGTAATATTTAAATACCCTGGAATTGAAGTTTTATTAAAGATACATCGTTCCCTATGAAGACAGAAGAAGTGGCGAATGATAGTAAAAAGGGAAAGTTTGTTTTTTCTCACTCTCCTTTCCTTACGGTGATAGCAAATGAATGGAGAAATCGGAAAAATCTGTTTTGGCATCAGCAGGTAATTAAATTGAAAATTGAAGCCAAGGGAACAATAAAGATTTCTGAGTATTGAAAAAAAACAACAACTTTCTTTTGCTATAAGTGGGAAGGAGAGGAAAAGAATTAATATTAAGATTTTCTTGGAGGAGGCTGCTTGGAATTTATAAGATTAGAGCGAAACTGTAACAAAACTTCTAAAAGATATATTTTAACTGGAGCTTTATAACTGAACTATAACCCCAGGAAGAGAAAACATAAAAAGAAGAAAGTGCTAAATGAAACAGACTGTGTGCATTTGGACTGCTTGGTGACTTTGGGACTTTTGGAAATTATTATTTGAAAGACTAAAAATATTTGGGTTATCTAAAAAAAAACTTTTTACAATGGCACTACTTGTTGATGAACTGAAAATTGAATTTAAAAAGCTAAAAGAAGAGGATCAAGAATGGAAGGGCTCTTCTGGATCTGTTTTCCATTTTTTAGAAATAGTGATTTCTACCCATCAGAAACTACAAGAACAAGAAGACTGGGATGAAGAAGAAGCCATCTTTAATGAACAAACAACTTTATCCGGGGAAGAAAAGGGAAAGAGGGGAAAGAGAATGGAGAATTTAAGACTTAAAAAAACAACCCAAAAAGGGAAAAATAAGGCGAAAAGTCGATACAATGTCAGAAAGCAACAGAGAATTACAGAAGAAGGTGGAGATTAAGAAGGTGGAGATTAAGAGACAAGGGGGTAAAAAGACAGGATTGGAGAAGAAAGGAAGGGGAAAAGGGAAGAGAAGTTACAAAGGTTTAAAACAAGATGTAAAGAAACAAGATCTATTTAGAGATAGTGGGTAAAAATATGATTAAAAAGAGATTCTGCAAAGTACATAAGATTGTATTGTCGCATTTATATTTGAAATAATGTTAGAAAATTGGATTTAATAATTAGAGCTTAATTTGCTATGGATTATTGTTTTAATTATATTATAAACTCATCATTCTTTTTTATTTTATAATATAGTAAGTTGCTTTAGAATGTACTAAGTAGAACCAGAATGAAAAGTATATATTATTTTAAGTATTAAATTTAGGGGAAAGATTTAAAGGCGTCATACTTCAATCTGTGATTACAGGAGAAACTTTGTGTTAATAAGAAAAGATAAATAGAAAACTGAAATAGAACAGATAAAAGATATACTAAGAGACAAAGGGGTAAAGGCAGGATTACAGAAGAAAGGAAGGGAAAAGGGGAAGAGAAGTTACAAAGGTTTAAAACAAGATGTAAAGAAACAAGATTTATTCAGAAATAGTGGGTAAAAATATGATTAAAAAAAGAGACTCTACAAAAGTACATAAGATTATATTGTTGTATTTATATCTGAAATAATGTTAGAAAACTGGATTTAATAATAGAGTTTAATTTGCTATGGATGATTGTTTTAATTATATGATAAACTTATTATTCTTTTTTATTTTATAATATAGTAAGTTGCTTTAGAATGTACTAAGCAGAATCAGAATGAAAAGTATATATTATTTTAAGTGTTAAATTTAGGGGAAAGATTCAAAGGCGTCATACTTCAATCAGTGATTACAGGAGAAATTTTGTGTTAATGAGAAAAAATAGAAAATTGAAATAGAACAGACAAAAGAAATATGCATGATGACTTAAACTGAGATGAAATAAATAAAATAGAATTAAGAGAGTGAAAAGAGGGGAGAAGCTATGTAGAAAATGTACAATGGTAAATGAGATATGAAATGGGATAAAAAGTGAGCATGAATTCGAATTTATGTCTGTACAAAAAGATGTAACCCGGGATTAAGCCACTTTCCAAAAAGAAGTTTTATGTTTTGATGTTTTGTGTTTTGTTTGTGTATGTTTGTTTATTGAAAATTAATAAAAAATTTAAAAAAAAGAGGAGGAGGAAAAGGAGGAGGAGGAGGGGAGACAGAGAAGGAGGAG
>BLBF01000100.1:658827-712819 GCA_015471245.1 Laticauda colubrina
GAATAGATATAATGGATGGATTGATGGATAATAGATATGATGGATGGGTTGATGGATGATAGATATGAAGGATGGGTTGATGAATAGATATAATGGATGGATTGATGGATAATAGATATGATGGATGGGTTCATGGATGATAGATATGAAGGATTGATGGATAATAGATATGATGGATGAGTTAATGAATAGATACAATGGATGGATTGATGGATAATAGATATGATGGATGGGTTGAAGAATAGATACGATGGATGGATTATTAGATCAGTCAGAGAGACAGACAGAAATCAATCAGTAGATGATAGAGATAAGAATTCTTTATGAGGTGGTTGTGAAGCTGTGCCAGGTTGGACCAACGTTTTGGAGAGTACACAGTTCGATACACAGTGCGCAGTCAAGTGACCCATCTTCATCCTTTCCAGAACCAGCATCTCTCTCTCTTTCCCCGCAGGGAACCTTCCTCCACCATGTGCCTCTGCTTCAGAAGAAGCTGCTGAAAATTCTCCCCTCCACCAGCTGATGAACTGCCTGAAGGAAATCCCCATCCAACGGCCAAGTTATCTCAACCCACCAAGCACATTCTCCTCTTCCTCCTCCTCCTCCTCCTCCTCCTCCCCCTCCTCCTCCTCCTCCTCCTCCTCCTCCTCCTCCTCCTCCTCCTCCTCCTCCTCTTCCTCCTCTTCCAGCTGCAGTGAAACGGAAAGGGACCAGCAGAGCCCAGGAAGTTCCACCTGGTGGGACGGGAGCCAAGGTCGGCCTCAGTTGCCAGGTGGGTTTGGGGAGGTCCTGGGTCTTTGAGAGGAGCAGGAATAAAAGCTGACCAGATCCGTGGTTCCCCCAACCCTTCTGGCTTTGTGGGCCTGCGGTGGCGGTGGCAGAGAGGAGGAAGAAGGGACGGTTTTCCATCAAAGTGCTGCCACTCAGACAATCAGAGCTGTGCGCGTGGTTCTCCAACGCTTGTGTTGACCAGTTCAGAATGGGCTGTGGCCCAGTAAGCAGGCCATGGTGAGGGCAGTGGGGGGCCCTGGTCCAGATGAACCTCTCGAATCAAAGATCTCTCCCATCCAGAGCGGAGTATGAGACCCGAGATCTTCCCATCTTGGACAGGTTCAGTTAACGTGGTTCTTGACTTTCTGCACCCATTCCCAGGATCCGAGAGCAATGTTCTTGGAAGACCAAAGGTGATGATGGAGGCCAAGAGGAAGCATGAATGTGCTCAGCTCCATTTATAAAAAGCGGCAGGCATGCCTGCCACTTGCATAATCAGAGCTGTGCGCACGGTCCTCCAATGCTTCTGCAGACCAGTTTAGAACATGTTGCAACCCAGTAGCAGGCCGTGGCTCGGGTGCTTGGGGGACCATGGTCCAGATGAGTCTTGAATCAATACCTCTCAAGTGCAGAATATGAGACGTGAGACCTTTCATCTTGGACACTTCCAGTTAATGTGACTTCTCGGTTTTCTACATAGGATCCGAGAGGGATGCCCTTGTGGGACGGAAGGTGACAATGGAGCCCAAGAGGAAGCGTCCATCCACCCAACTTCCTGCAGAAGAGGAAGAGTGGTTGTCCTCCACGCAAGAGACCAACTTTGCCAACGGGGGTGATGAAGCCTCTCTCCTTGGCCACCCACAGAATGATGCGAAGGACACTGCAGATGTCAAGCAGATGTTCCCGTCCACCCATCCTCTACAATGCTCCAGAGCTCGGCAGAACGTGATGTCCAGATCATCTGAAGCAAGGGAAGATGGGCCACCTTCCAAAGGTACGTAACACAGAGGCGACTTTTAGGACAATGAGTTGACCTCTGCGGGCACCTTAAATCAGGATCTTGGAGGATCCTGGTTTACTGGAAGAGGGACATTTCTTTGAAGTACTTCAAGGGCTCCATGGGTGAGAGCAGGAAGGACAAAGTATAGATGATGGAATCCTAGAGCAGGAAGGGATGGAGGTCTTTTAGACCAACTCTCTGTCCAAGGCAGGAGGTCATTCTTCCATCCTAGATGTTCGATCATCCAATCTTTCCTTGAAAGCCTCCAGTGGAAGGAGCAGATTATCAGGGCCCAGGAGATCTTGGTTGGCTATTGGTGGCCCCTTTGGTCCTTCCTTGGTATCGCATTGGACCCCTTGGATAACGATGGGGAAATCTCAGGTAGCCTAAAGGAGAGTGAGGAGAAGGAGTTTCCAGAAGGAAACTTAATTGAATGTCTCACTGTCAGGGTTCCAGCGATTGCCCTAATTAAAGCATGAGCCTCAAGCCAAGCTTCAAAAGAATTCAAAAGATTTATTAGGAGAAACATGCTGGCATTAATCTAAATGAAGCCAACTCTGCCGTAAGTAATTCACAGTCACCTGTGACCCTGTTTCCCCCCCTCCTCCCTGGGTGTGTCATAAATCAGATTCTCTAATGAAGCACATTCACCAATGAAGGATTTTCTTGGGCAGAAGATCCGGTAGCCTAGCTACAATCTTTGTAAGATAAAGGGTGGAATGTACTTTTGGTTTTAAACTGCCGTAATGCTCCTTCAGATGTCCTTCCCCACCCCCCGCTTTGTTTATGGCAACTCGAAAACAGGCATAGGAATGCTTTACGAGTTGACACTCACGATCAAGGACTCTCACTGCCTGAAAGGTTAACCAAACCAAGTCAGGAGAAGTCAGACCAAGCCAAGTGTGATGACTTATAATGTCTACCCATCAGAGGAGTAGCTGGAGAACCTTCTCAGATCTCCTCTACTCTTAAAATAACCTCTGAGTGATTTCTGGAGGAAGGAACCATCTGTGAAACTTGGGGTGTCCAACTGTGGTAGCTATCTACCCTATGTTGTTCACCTTCTCGGCACAGTTCTTGTCCACAAGATCTTCACCCGTGAGTGGCAGAAGAGCCCAAGAGTCACAGCACCAGTCCAGACCCCAACATGTTTCAGCCCCCTAAGCCATAATTCCCAGGATGGGACACCTGAAGGAGACATGGACTGGAGTCCAGGAGAAGAGCAGATCCAACCGCAGCCTGGGGACAAAGGTGGGCAACCTCAGCTGGGACCGATGATGGGACGTGGTTGGGTTATGAAACATCCACAGCTCAGAGAGCACCAAGGACCACACAGTTCTCCTCTTTCTCCTCCTCCTCCACCACCACCTCCTCCTCCTCCCCACAACCACTTTCTAACACTGATGAAGTTAGCTAGTTGGGTGATGCAACAACCAAACTCAGTCTGCACCAAGGACCTCACAGTCCTCCTCCTCCTTTCTGGAAACTCAACTCCCTTCTAGTCCTGATGATGTTCCCTAGTTGGATGATGAAACATCTGCAAGTAAACCATCCAGCTCAGAGACCCCTAGGGATCCCCCCTCCCAGTTCAATTCTGAGCTGCTATTAGAAGATGGGGATGAGCACTTCCCAGCTCTATCTGCCATTGTCCCGAGTTCCAATTCCACTTCCCTTTGGATGGGAGAGGATGCCAATGTGTTTTTCTGCCCTACTGGGTGAAGTTGTCTGGGAAGGATTTGATGTGGGGGCAGGAGTGGGTTGTAATCTGCTTTAGCCAGATGTGGTCTTCAGCCAGTTCAGACCAGTTCTGGAGAACCAGTAGTGGAAATTTTGAGTAATTGGGAGAACCGGCCAATTTCATCTCTGACTGGCCCCACCAACCCCATCTCTTCTCTGCCTCCCATCAAGTCCCAGCATTGGCTGGGTCTCCTTTGGTTGCCCTGCCCAGAAGAACAGAGCTGGAAAGCAGGTTAGTGGGGTAGGGAGGGAACAGAGATTTTGCAGTATCCTTCCCCTGCCACGCCCACCAAGCCACAGAACTGGTAGTAATTTTTTTTGAATCCCACCACTGGCCTTCGCCAATTGCAGGATGGTGTCTCTCTCTTGGCCCAGAGGTGGGGACTGGAAGCCCCCTCCAGGGCCTGCTCAGGTGCCTCAAGGAGATCACCCACCCAAGCGCCCCCAGTCCCTGCCCCTCCTCGGCCGGGAAGAGGCCCAGAGAATCCAGGTACATCCAGGAGGAAGAGGAGGAAGAGGAAGCAGCCCATTGCAAGAAGAAATCCTGGCAAAGTGAGTCTGGGAAGCTATGTCTCTGGTGAGATAGACCTGCTGGCTGGGGGATTCTGGGAGTTGGAGTCCTCCCTTCTTAAAGCGTGGGGGATTCTGGGAGTTGAAGCCCACCATCTAACCCGACGGAATCTCTTGGCGTCTCTGTAGGCGCTGTCCCTTCCAGCTTCCCCATCTCTGACGTGGAAACCCGGGGGACTCAACCAAATGGCCATTCCCATTCTTCAAACACCAGGACCTCTGCCCATAAGCAGAGCGAGCCTCCCAGGTGGAGTCCCTCGGTTTCGTTTTGGATGGACACCCAAAGGACCTCCGCCACGGGTGAGGAGGGCCGAGGAGGAGGGTCTTATTCAACCCCCCACGCTTGAATAAGAGCTGGGAAGCGTGGTGGGCATCAGTTGAGTCCCTGCCACCTGCCTGGGAAAAGTGGGGATCGGAACCCCAGATCTCCAGGGATTGGGGGCGGGAGAAATGGCATTTTGCACTTAAGTCAGATTGCCTCTTTTGGGGGGGGGGGTGGAGAAGTAGTGGCTAAGGATGGGAGGAGATGACTTTAAAAAATCCCAGCAACCTGGCAGCAAACATGGGCGTGGCCATGGCAGGTGTGGCCTAGCAGAAATCCCAATTTTCCAGTTTCCGCTGGGCCTCCAGAGGCTGGGAGATGCCATTTTTGCCCTCCCGAGGGTCCAGAGGCCTCTCTCAGACTTCTGGGAGGGCAAAAACAGCCTCTGGAGGCCCTCCAGAAGCCAGAAACAGGCCCATTTCCAGACTTCCAGAAGCCCCCCCCCCCCAAGAGCCTCCATGCATACCCTACACTTACCTGCATGGAAAATGGGCTGCGTTGAGACTCCTGGGAGGGGAGGGGTGCAAGGGGCGGGGCCAGCCAGATTGTTTGAAATACCAGTTCAGTGAACCAGATGTAACTTTAACATCCGGTTCGTCTGAACTGGTCCAAACTGGTAGAATCTCACCTCTGCTTAAACCTGAACCAACCATGTGCAGCCACCACCGAAAAAAAGCGTAGACAAACCTTGGTTGTATCAACAGAGGCATAGAATAAAAATCAGGGAAATTAGCACCACTTTGTAAAGCCTTAGTAAGGCTATCCCTGGAATCCTGCGTGCAGTTTTGGTCCCCACGTTACAAAAAGAAAAAAAAAAAGAGGTTAAAACTTTGGAAAAAGAGCAGAGAAGAGCAACTAAGAGGATTAAAGGCCCGGAGATTAAAACATACAAAGAACGGCTGCAGGATTTGGGTTTGGCTAATCTAGAGAAAAGAAGGAGTAGGGCTGGGATGGGACCAGGACAACAGGATGCTTGAGCAGGGGTTTGGACTAGATGACCTCAGAGGCCCCTTCTATCTTTGTCATTCAATGATTTTATAAGGGTCTCCTGCTTGAGTAGGGGGTTGGACTAGATGACCTGCAAGGTCCCTTCCAACTCCATTCCAATCGATCAATGGATCGATTGATAAAGTCCCACCAGAGAGAAGGGCAGGGTCTCACAGATTCTCTCCCCTTCCCCTTTCGCAGTTGGAGACAAGGGGAGCCCCTTGGCCCCAGAGGCAGGACCAGAGGCAAAGAAGAGACCCCATGAGGCAGCCCATCTCTGCCACTGTGCCCATGGGGCTGAGCCGGGGTTCGCACAGCCCCTCCTGTCCAAACAATTGGGCCGTCTAACCGCTGACGTGAATGGCCTCTGCCGGGACTTATCCAGCCTTCAGAGCCACGTCTGGCGTCTGGAGCAGGAGGCGCGGGGCTGGGCACTGGAGCTGGCCACACTGCACCTGGAGAACCGGCGCCTGGCCAAGTACGCCCGGCGCCTTGAGAGCCGCTGCCAGATTCTGGAGACCCGCTCCCGTCGTCTCAACCTGCGCCTCTCGGGTTTGCCTGAGGGGGTGGAAGGAGGCGACCTGGTGGCCTTCCTCCGACGGACTCTGCCGGAGGTGTTGGGCTGGTTGTCAGGAGGGCCAGCGTTGGAGATTGAGAGCGCCCGGAGAGTTGGTGGCCGGGATTCGACCGCCAAGCCGCGCCCGGTGCTCTTCCGCCTGTTGCACTTGGCTGACAAAGCCGCTGTGCTGGAGGCAGCCCGCACTCAGCCACTACGCTTCGCCGAGGCACAACTTGCTATCCTACCCGACCTTGGCGCCCCGCGGAGGAGACCTCCTCTCAGCCCATTCCGGAGGAGCCGTTGGGTCATTGACCTGCTTTTGGGGGGGCAGTCCCCTGCCTCATGGGGCTTGGGCAGGGGTCCAGCTTGGCGGGAGCCCCCCATCCCTTGCACACCGCTGACAGCCAAAGCCGCTCCAGGGACGCTGGGGTCTCATGCTCAACACAACCCATGAGGCACTGTCAAGGGAGGGTTCTGAAAAGTGAGACTTTCCTCTCTCCCATCAGGCAGAGGGTGATGGGCTGAATGAACCCTCCAGCTGCTTTTCCATAGGTTCATTATAAGGGAGGGGAGGGGGTTTAATAATTGGGTGGGGGGATGGTTGCATCCCATCCTGCTCCCCTCCATCACCTTATTAGCGATCCTACAAGATATTGGGAGAATTGGGGCCTGGGTCTCCAAACTGCCTCCCGTCTGCCCCCTTATCCCCCCATCAGACTCTTTCTGAGTGAACAGATCTGGGATGAAGGAGAAGGAGGGGTCAAAAAACCCCATGTTTCTCAAGCTTGGCTGCTTTAATAGGGGTGAATCCCCCAGTCAACAAGGGGAGTTGAATCCCACCCCTCTTAAAGCAGCCAAGCTTGAGAAACACCCTTTTAAGGGGATTCCACCACTCTCAAATCATGCTGACTGGTGGATTCTGGGGGTTGATCTTGGGTCAGAAGTCTCGAAAGAAAAGGAAATGGGAGAAGGGACTGCTGGGTGCCAAGCTAGTTTGGTCTAAGGGCGAAGATCCTGGCCTAGAAAACTAGGAAGTTGGGAGTTCTAGTTCCCCGAAAGGCAGGGAAGCCAGGTCTAGAGATGAAGACCCTGGTCTAGAAACCATGAGGCTGGGAGTTCTGGTTCCACCATAGGCAGGAAAGCCAGCGGGGGGATTTTGGACCAGTTACCAGGAGATGGTGAGTTCCAGTCCCACTTAAGGAATGAAAGCCAACTGAGTGACTTTGGGTAGGTTATCAGGAGACAGTGAGTTCTAGTTCCACCTTAGGAAGGGCCAGTTGGGTAACTTTGGGCCTGTTACCAGGAGACAGTGAGTTCTAGTCCCATGTTCGATATTGAACCTAACTGGGTGACTTCAGGTCAATCACCAGGAGACAATGAGTTCTAGTCCTGCCTCAGGCATGAAATCCTTCTCAATGACTTCTAGGCCAATCACTGGGTGACTGAGTTCTAGTCCCACTTTAATCACGAAAGCTAGCTGGGTAACTTTGAACCAATCACCAGGAGATTGTGAGTTCTAGTTCCACAAGGCATGAAAGCTGGCTGGTCACTTTGGGCTGATCACCAGGTGGCTCTGAGTACAAGTTCTATTCCAGGCCCGAAAGCCAGCTGGGGTATGTATGTATTGTGAAAGAGAGAGAGAGACCTTGGCCACTTTCTCTCTCTCCCTGCCCAACCCACCTCACAGGGTTGTCGTGAGGAGGGAAATGGGAGGAAGAAGGAATGTTATGTTTATCCACCACCTTTTCTTGTAAAGTAATAAAGGGTGGGATTAAAATAAATAAATAAAATATCTTAAGAAATTATCTAAGAAATAAAAGAATGTGTTTTGCGTGATGGTTTGGGCACAATTCTGGGGCTACTGTTTGCTATGATGATGCCACCCCACCACTTCCATTTCTCCTGGGTACACATCTGTCCAGACAAATATTGTCAAATTTCTAGTTCTCTGTACTTCTCCGTGATATTAACTGAGCATGTTCGAGCTGCTGTCAAACTAAATTCTTCCCTCAAACCTGATGCTTTGAGAGTAACCCGAAGATATAAGCACTTGGGGAGGTTATTTATTTTTATTTTGCCAATGTTCCTATAGTTGATCGGTTGGCGAGTGTTCAGACAATCTGCACTGTGATTGGTCGCTTTGGGGGGCGGAGTGGGAGTTCCCCTTTTTCCCCTGCCATTTTTCTTCTTTCTGCCCTATGCACTCTGTCGTTGACCTGATAATATTCCTCACAATTTACCTCAGGATGTTCCTGTTTGCCTGACTGTCTTGTTTGCGGTAAACGTAGATGTCAAATACAGTTATCTATTATAAACCAACAAGTTTGTGTCAGCATCTCTGACTCCATTTGGAGGCCAGCTGAGCAATTCCCTCACACAGATCTTCCAAATTATCTGCTCCTTGGCTGCCTGAATGGGAAATGGCTTTCAACACGCCCACGTTTCTTTGAAAGGTTTTTCCTTTCACGGGCAATATGCATCCCATGTGCCCTATACAGTTGATTGGTTGGTGAATGCTGGCTCCTGAATGAGGCAGTCTGCACTGTGATTGGTTGCTGTGGGGGCAGAGGCGGCGTCCGCCTTTTTCCCTGCCTTTTTTCTTCTATCTGGCCTGTGCCCTCTGTTGTTGACCTCATGATTTACCTCATGATTTACCTCATGATGCTCCTGTTTGCCTGCCTATCTTGTTTGCGGTAAACATAGATGTCAACTACATTTTATTATAAAATGACAAGTTTGTGACAAGTGTCTCTGTTTGAAAGCCAGCTGTCACACAGATCTTCCAATTTATCTTCTCTCTGGCTGCCTGAATGGGAAACGGATTTTATCTCATCCATGTTCCTTCACAAGATTTTGCTTCTCACAGACAATATGCCTCCCAGGTGCCCTCGAAAGCCTGGGAAGACAGCCACACCCACCTCAAATATGGTGGAGGTCTCTGATGCTGCTTTTTACCCTGTGTTAATCCATGGTTCATTTGAACCACGGGTTTGGATCTTGACTTGGGGGGATCACATGGTTCCTGTGGGCCTCCATTTCAAACTTAAGGAATTAGAAAGCTCTAAAGGGGTTCAATGGTTTACGGCTGTGTTTCTCAGCCTTGGCAACTTGAGAGGGGAGGGAAAAGAAAGGGAAGGGACAGGAAGGAATCAATCAGAATAGAGCTGGAAGTCTGTTATTCTGTATGGGTCTCCTGCTTGAGCAGAGGGTTGGACTAGATGACCTCTCAGCCACTTTCAACTAGCCAAGGATGAGAAATAGCTGGATGGATGGGAGATGGGGGTGTGTGGATAGATGGGTTGCAAAGATGAATGGATGGATTGCAAAGAGGGAGGGAGAGGAAGAGATCAGAGCTTCTCATCAGGCTGGCTGGGGAATTCTGGAAGTCAGGCCCCCTTCAGGTCATCAAGCTTAACAACTACCTGAATGGGGAGACTTCCGGTTTTGAGCTTCCCTGAAGACAGACCGTTGACCACGATTGTGCGTGGCTTTGGTCTGTGCTCTGGTGTCGGAGGTCCTTTGGATTTGGGGCAGAAGCCACCTTGTAAGGGTGGTGGAGGAAGGGGAGACCATCAGCTGGGTAGAGGGGAGTCGCAAATCCCCTCCCTAGTTTGGCATTTATTCCCTCCCGAAGATGCCTGAAATGGTGATCTAAAATGGCCACCCTCAAGGGGAAGATTAGACCGGAATAAGATTGTGCAAGAGAGAGAGAAAGAAGCGAACAGCAGGAGGAATGGGAAAATATAATTAAATGGAAGATACCCCCAGGATTAACATTTTAAAGAATTGTTAAGAAAGTATTCAAAGCAGTGAAGAGAAGATGAAAAAAAAGGTGTGAATTACTTTTGACAGTGGCGGAGCTCTAAACCGTGAAAGGTAGAAGCTGGAGCAGGAATCATATAATCAATTTGGATAAGTATATTTTGATTCTATATAAGCATCAATAAAGCTGAACTATAGATTGTTAAAGAGGAAATTTAATATCAATTGGACTTGATCTTTTTTTTTTTTTTGAAGACTGGCTTAAAAAACTCTGAATAATAGAGAAGAAAAAAGAAATGGCGTGAAGATTTAGCATAAGAAAGAGTGTCATCTAAGTTAAACTTAACTTGTTTTTCTTTTTAAAATATTGAAAATTGATACAATAAAGCAAGAACTTTGAAAAACTGAAACATTGTAACAAAGAAAGATACAGGAAGATTCTGCCCTTGGATTATTTGTTGATTCTGATATGGATTTAGCATTTGGATCAGCGGAGGCTTAAAACTTGAGAGGAAGAAAATAAAAGTTGACTGTTGGAAATAAACTTTAAAGACTCTATTTAGATTAAATTGCTAATTAGAAAGTTGTAAAATGGCGATATATCTTCTGGCATAAAAAATGGCACTTAGAAAAACAAAAGACATACAACAAGAACGAGGTGAATTACTGGGTTTTGCTTTAAAATTTACTGAAAATGCGATTGCAGAATATGAGCAACAAAGACAAAAGGCAGAAGAGGAGGCGGAATGAATTGTTGAAGGGCCATCTTTGGTGATCATCGAGAACAAAGAACTCTGAAAGAAAGAGGAAAAGAGTTGGAAATAAATATAGGAGATTTAAGAAATTTAATAAAAATATTTAATAAAAATAATTGTAATAATGTAAGAAGGTTATTAAATATATTGAAATATTTTTAGGATTGGAATGTTGGGTTTTTTTGTTCAAATATGAATGGAATAATTAATGGAATATGTGTATTAAATATATTGAAATAAATCAAATTATATAGGAGAAATGGAATTAACTTTAGGGTTTAGGATTGTTTTATGGTTTGAATGAGTACATTAATATGTGCTTTTCTGAAAAATTTAATGAAATTAAAAAGGGGAAAAACCATGCAGAATCTGATTTATATATGCTATGTAGTTTTAAAAGGATTATTAAGTTTAATGTTTTGGGTAATGATGTTAAATGTTTAATAAGATTTAGAAGGGGTGAAAATTAGTGAATATATAACTTAGAGGTGGCGCACTTATATTGATATTTCAAGGGGGAAACCAATTTATAGAAGAAGTGTTTAACTAGAATTTAAGATGAAATATACAAATGTGACAGTTTAAAATACTAAAGAATAATGATTATGAAGTTAACATGAATTAAGTATTTGGAATAATATGATAAAATAGAAAATGTACAAAAACATTGTTAAGATAAGAAACTGAATACAAAAATTGAATATGTAACCATGATCATATTTGTATGTATATGTGAAACCTGTAATCATGCTGTTCACTAAAAAGATATGTTAAAATGTGGAAAACTGAATAAAACTTGTTTTAAGAAAAAGAACTACCTGGATGGGCAGGCGGACGGATGGATGGGCGGATGGGTAGACGGAGGGAGGGAGACAGATCCGGGCTTCTCAACATGCTGGCTGGGGAATTGGGGGAGTTGATGTCCAGCCACTTTCAAGTTGCCAAGCTTCAGAAACACCTGGATGGATGGTCAGAAGGATGGATGGACAGATGGCCGGATGGAGGGAGTGAGATAGATCAGGGCTCCTCAGATCAGTCGCTGAGGCCACTTGGAGGTTTGTCTCTGTGTCTTCAGCGTCACCTGAGCGGGGCAAATGGGTGTGGAGTTTCACCTCAGTTGTGAAAATGGATGTGGTGACCCTGAGAAAACTGATAAACCTCCAAATGGCCTCAACGGCTCTCCAAAAAGATGCAAATGACCAGCTGCCTGCAACCAGTATCAATCCTTCCATTCCCCACCATCCAGTCAGAGCTGAGGAAGCTTCTCGGATGAGAAATGAAACGCCTTCAAAGAGAAATCAGAAAGTCCAGTTGTTTCTTAAGAAAATGCACTTTGGCGAAAAGCAAAACATATTATAGCTGGATACCTGTGTTTTGCTACAAAACTATGTGGTTGGGCTTAGTTTTTGCGGAGGAAAATAAAGGGGGAAATTCTGCCTCTTGCCTACCAGCATCCATCAATATTCATCTGGCTAGCGTCCTGCCAGTGTCTGTGAGAGAATTGAGGGCTGTTTGGAAACTGAAACTGTATTTGCTGTGTGAACAAGAAGGAGACGGTAAGGAGCCTGGGCGTGGCTTAGCTCAACAGTTCTGTCCTAAAGCTGCTTGGTGCTGTGAAACTGAAATGGAAACTCCTCTCCTCTCCTTGTGTTTTGCCTTTGGAAGAGATTTCTTTCCAGGTGGGGAGGGGGAGTCGAACTCCTTAGCATCAGAGCGTGTTAATGATAATATAGGAAATACTAATAGCTCTGATGGTCATTTCAAAAATTCTTTGTTAGTGAGAGAAAAACTATGTTACTCTTTTATAATAGACTTTATATAGCAAAATTAGAAAATTATTTGGCTCTTCAGACCAGAAGATTCTCTTTCACTCTTTTCTGATGCTCTTGTTACCTTCCTCTGTCTTTGCATAAACCCCCTTCCTTTTGTTTCTATTGAAAGGATTCACCAATCCAGCCAAAGAGGCACTGAGGCCCCACCGATAAGTGACATATTGTTAGGAAAACAGGAAGACCTGCCCAGGCTAGGCAAAGTAAATAAGATAAGAACATCCAAGGTGCCCAACAATAAATATAAGATAAGACACTGAAGCACAGGAAATAATGTCACGCTGACCCCAAATTAGTAGTTTAGCATACAGAAAATCGGGGTGAATGGGGAGGGCTCTCTCTGCATGGCATGTTTCTGTCTAGGGGTATAAAATGTATAGTTTGAGGATTGAAACTTGCTCTTCTTGAACCCAATCCACTTGGGAAGGGACTTGAAGGCCCGTTTTGCAAACATTTATTTTCTTTAATGAACTTTTGAATTATGAACCAGTCTTGTTCCTGTGTTGTATTGAATAATTCGGTTGTTACATTAGTGAGAGAAAAATTATACGTTACTCTTTTATAATGGAATTTATATAGTTAGACTAGAAGGTTCTCTTTTGCTCTTTCTGATGCTTTTCTGTCAGCTTTTTCTTTTTCTGCCTAAAACCCCCACCTTGTAACCTAAAATGTGTTCAGTCACAAGTGCATGATACATGGTTATAATCTTCTTGGAGAAGGGAAAGATCTGCCATTATCCATCCTCTCAAGGTAAAGAAAGCCCAAAGCCCAGTAGTAAAACCAAGATAAGACACTGAAACACAGAAAACAATGTCTTACTGAATCTCAAGCTTATAGTTTATCTCATTTTAGAATATAGAGAATAAGGGGTGGGGGTGGGGGGAGGGCTTCTTAGGCGTGGCGTGTTCTGTGCCAGGGGTACAAAATGTATTGTTTGAATATGGAAAGCTTGCTCTTCTTGTACAATATCCACTTGGGAAGGGATTTGAAGGCCCATTTGCAAACGCTTATTTTCTTTAATAAACCTTTGAATTGTGGACCAGTCTTGTTCCTGTATTGTGAGTATTGAATTATTTGGCTTCTTACATCTCACATTCACGAACATGTGCCAAATGTCAAGTTTGTAGGCTTTACGGTTCTGGAGATTTTTGTGATGATGCATGAGTGGTTTTTTGCTTTTATATAGAGAGATATAGGAGACTCGGGGGCTGGGCTCAGTGAGGCCACTTTTGACGGCTGACCACTGCTTGTATTCTGCACTCAGAAATAAATTTCATGTCCGCAACAATCAATTCCCTCTGCTCTACTGCTTTTTAAATTTTTTTTACCAGCTCTCCTTCTGACACTAGCCAAGGTGGGACTCAAACTCGTAGCCTCTCAGGTTTCTAGCCTAAGGCTCCTACCTAGTACACCCAGGTGGCATCTGTCCTGGCTGAAGACTGCTGGGAATTGGAGTCCACCCAGCTTATATTTTCCTCAAGCAGAAAAACACGACCCTAAATAATTTGGCTGGTTTTAAAACCTTCTCTAACTCTCTTAGTTTGAAACTGAGGCTCACAGGAAGCAGGCTTCCGGCTAGCCACAAGCCATGATCAGAACGTAAGGTTCGAATGAACTGTCTAGGACAGTGGTGGCTAACCTTTTTGGGCTCCTGTGCCAAAAATTGCGTGCACACTTTCACCCAGAAGGCAATGTATGCCCCTCCACATCCCCTACGCATGCGCATGCAATCCCACCCCCCAGCCCCACTACCCCCTTACTTGCACTGTGCCTCACAGCTGATTTTTGGCCACTTTGAGGCCTTTTACGGCCTCTCAAAGGCTGGAGGAAGGCTTCTGCAGGCTTTGCAGGCCAAAAACTAGGCCTGTTTCATCACTTCCTGTTTTTTTCGAAAATACAGGAAGTGACAAAACGGGGCTAGATTTCGGCCTACAAAGCTTGTAGAAGCCTGCAGAAGCCTTCCTCAAGGCTCAGGAAATCAGCTGTGAGGCACGCAGTGAGGTAAGTTTGCCCACAGCTCGTGCTGGCACAAATGGCTCTGCGTGCCACCTGTGACATGCATGCCACAGGTTTGCCATCATGGGTCTACAAGTTGAGTGGCAGCTGTACCAGAGGACGTGGGAGACACACAAACATGAACTTGTTACAGGAAGTCTTCCATGTACGACACCCCCCCTCCCCTGCAATTTTGGGCCCCAAAATTGGGGGTTGCTAAAGAGACATGCGTTCCCTGAGTTTGGTCCCCATTTTACAACTTTTCTTCCCAGTGTCATTAAGCGAATCATGACCATTCATAAAGGAGTCCATCCGCAGGAAAGGGCATCTGGCTTGGATGGACAGATGGACAGATGCAGATGAGAGAGAGGGGTGGATGGGTTTCTCAACATGCTAGCTGGGGAATTCTGGGAGTGGAGATCCAGCCACTTTCAAGTTGCCAAGGATGAGAAAAGGATGGATGGATGGGTTGAAAACATGAAAGCATAAATGGCAAAGGTGAATGGCTGGATTGGCAAAAATGGAAGGATGGATGCAGGGATGGAGAGAGGGAGGAGTGGGAGGGAGGAAAAGAGATGACAGCTTCTCACATGCTAGCTGGGGACTTCTGGAAGTTGAAGTCCACCCACAGTTGGATGGATGGATGGATGGATGGATGGATGGATGGATGGATGGATGGATGACTGGGGATTGGATAGATGGGTTGCAAAGATGGATGGGTGGTTGCATGGATGTATGCAGTGATGGTGAGAGGGAGGGAAGAAAGGAGGGAGGGAGAGAAAGAGAGAAAGCTTCTCAACATGCTGGCTGGGGAATTCTGGGAGTTGAAGTCTGTTAGGAATGTAAGTCACCAACAGCTATTTGGGTTGAAAATATATAAACCAAGATAAACATTTTAAAACTGTTTCTTTAAGAAAATGCAAAACTGTAATTAGCTGTGGTTTCTCAAACGGCCATAAAATGGAGCCAGAAACCTGGGTTGTCTTAGTCTTAGTCTCAGAAGAGAGTGTGTCTCCATCTGTTTCCTTCTGTTGGAAAGTATTGCTGTTCCTCCATTTCTTTTAATTGTCTGATATTACTGGATTTAATGTAAGTCTGATACTGAACTGTTTTTGACACCGGACTTTGTTACTGGATTATCCCTGAACTGAAAACTGACTGACTTACCTGTGAATAACTTTGGACCGTGTTTGAACTTTGCTTAAACCTTTATCGAAAGTAAAAAACCTACATTTACTGTACAGTGTATCTGTGTTTTGTGTGTGTATTATTCAAACATTACTCTCAATTACGTCTCCCTGTATGTGTTCATTCTCCTAATGGGGAATTACCTCAACAGATGGATGGATGGATGGATGGATGGATGGATGGATGGAAGGGTGAGTGGGTAGATAATAGATAAATTGTAAAGATGGAGGGAGGGAGGGAGGGAGGGAGAGAAAGAGATCTGAGCTTCTCAACATGCTGGCTGGGGAATTCTGGGAGTTGAAGTCCACCCACCTTCAGGTCGCCAAGCTGAAGAAAACACCCTCCCAGAGGCCCTGAAGCTCTGGGTGGGGGAGGGAAGGAAACTATTTTCAATTTGATCCTGGCTGTGGGCTGTTTGTCTCACCCATCCTGATCCTCCCCCCCTCAACCAAATCTGGGTCCTCTTTCCCCCAAACACCCCAGGAGCCTCCCTTCCCCTTTAAGAAAACGGACAGACAGCTGATGGTTAGCCAGAAGATGGAGCTGCCTTCAACCCTTCTAGAGCAAAAGTGAAAGTAACAAGGCAAGGGAGCAGCCAGGCTGGAAGGAAGATTCTTCCTAGGCCAGCTTTCTCAGCCCAGCCAGGATTCAGTAAAGGGGAAGGTAAGCGTACTCAGGAGTAAAGCCCATGTCACACTGAACCAACGGATGCAAAGAGGATGTAAACAGACAAAAAACCTTGCCATCCGTTCGAAAACGCGATGTACTCACTGCCTCTGTTTGACTTCCTCTCTATCCGTCCAGCATCCGTTTATTGTCGTTTCATCCGCTCCAAATGTTTTGGGCTGCCTAAAACTTTTGCGCGGAAAATGTATCCAGTTCGTCCATTCTGCATCCGCTACACATCCATTCTGCATCCGCTACGTATCTGCTATATCCGCTAGGCATCCGCTGCGCATCCGCGCAACTCGCATCCGCCCGGACGCAGGGAGGAAGCGGAACGGACGCAGAACGGATGCAGAATGGATACCTAGCGGATGCAGAATGGAAACAAAGCATTTAAAACAGAAAAAACATTTGCAGAGGGGACCTATCTCGGATATTAAGGATGTCTAGAGGATGCCTAGAGGATGTCTAGAGAATGCCTAGCGGAAAATCTATACTGCCTATAAAAAGGGGGAGCAACTCGCCTGCATCTCACTTTCAGAACAGCAGCCCAGCGGTGCAGACCTCTGCAGCCTTCATCTGCCTCTTCCTCTTCCACAGCATCCAGTCATGTCCACCGTGGATTGTGACAAAGTCCTTTTGGCAGCCACCATCCTTCTGCAACAGTGCGAAACCATCTACAGGCTCTGTGAACTACGGGAAGAAAAGGAGCCACGCAAAAAAAGTCTGGGTCCAAAGTTGGTTCACCAGAAGAGCAGAGGACAGACTGTACAACAAGCTGATGGTGGAGCTCAGGAGCGAAGACACTCGGGCATTCCAGAACTTCATGAGGATGCCTCCAGCCATGTTTGACGAAGTTGTGCAGCGCCTGACACCCAGGTTGAGCAAGACAAACACCAACTTCCCGCCCAGCCTGGAACCTGGGCTCAAGGTGGCACTCACTCTGCACTACCTGGCCTCAGGGACCACCTACAGGAGCATGCAGTACAGCTGGAGGGTGCCATCCAACACCATCAGCATTGTGGTCAGAGAAGTGGTGCAGGCCATCATCAAAGAGTACCTGGAGGAGCTCCTCCAGTGCCCCTCCACTGAAGAAGGCGGGAAGAAAGTTGCAGAGCAGTGGTATCAGAAGTGGAACTTCCCCCACACCGTTGGAGCCATAGATGGCAAGCACGTGGTCTGCAAAGCGCCAGCCAAGTCGGGGTCCACTTATCACAACTCCAAGGGCTTCTTCAGCATCATCCTCTTCGCCATGGTCGATGCTGACTACAAGTTCATGTACATCGATGCTTCAGGCAACAGGTCATCTTCAGATGCCCAGGTATACAACGCCAGTCACCTCAAGGAGGAGCTGGAAGGCAACCTTATCGTGGGCTTCCCAGATCCAGACCCCCCGCCCAACGACACGCAAGATGTGCCTACTTCATCGTGCGGGGTGATGCCTTCTCCCTCACAACCTACCTCATGAAGCTCTACACTTCCAGACTCCTCACCCGTGAAGAGAGGATCTTCAACTACAGGTTGTCCAGGGCAAGGCGGGTGGTGGAGAACGCTTTTGGCATCCTGGCCAACAGGTTCCAGGTACTTCTCACCAACATGCAGCATAGCCCAGAGACCATGAGGAGGATCGTGGAAGCTTGCTGCATCCTGCACAATCTCATGCGCACCCGCTACCCAGTCTTGCAGAACAGGCTTGTGGACCGTCAACAAGGCAATGGGGATATGGAGCCTGGGGAATGGAGGCAAGGGTGAAACCTGATAGACACTGAGGATGTGCAAGGCCCCAACAGAGCCTCACGTGAAGGGAAGAAGCAGCGCAACCTCCTGAGACACTGGTGCAACTCCCCAGCTGGAGCAGTGGAGTGGCAAGACAGGATGGTAGATGTTTAATGGATGCTTCCTTCAGCCTGTCTCATCAAACGGATGAGATTGGGCCATGTATGTTGAGTGGCCCTACAATGAACAGGGCGTTTAATAAAGAGTTGTGTTTATGTTGACATGTGTGGATGATTATTACATTATTATTGATAATAAAGGGCCATAGGTGTGGCACCTGGGAGGGTGGACCATCCTGTCCCACTATGCTTGCACTGGAGGTTTATCTATCCCACAGCTATTACCCATCCCAAAAGTATTCCTGCCCATCCCACAGCTATCTCAACCCATCCCACAGCTATCTTAACCCATCCCTCAAGCCTGCAAAGGCTTAAACCATTTTTCCAGCAAGACTTTATTAAAAAAAAGAAATGAAGCAAGTGTGTGAATCATAAATAGACTTTATTAACAACAAGCTATAGGACAAAAATGAGTCTCTGGCACTCCTCTTGGTCGCTCAGTCTCAGAGGTGAAGGGTGCAGGTGCTGTGGAGGTGGCTGGTGCTGGAGTGCTTGTCATCAGCTCCTCCAGAAGCAGAAGCAGCAGAAGCCCCAGCCCCAGAAGGGCGAGCCCGTGCTGCAGAAGCCCCAGCAGAACCAGAGTGAGGGCCAGGGGGCGGGATGGTAGTCCTGTCCCTCTTGCCAGGGCTGGCAGCAGATGGCTGAGGCTTGCTGTGCTTCCGCATGGTTGTGGGGTTGCTGGCTGGCAGGGAGGCTGGCAGGAACCAAGGCTGGCAGCAAGGCAGGCACCAAGGCTGGCAGGCAGACATGAACCAAGGCTGGCAGGAAGGCAGGCAGCAAGGCTGGCAGGAATGCTGGCAGGGAGGCTGGCAAGCAGGCAGGCACCAAGGCTGGCAGGAAGGCTGGCACCAAGAGGCAGGAAGGCTGGCAGGGAGGCAGGCACCAAGGCTGGCAGGAAGGCTGGCAGGCAGGCAGACACCAAGGCTGTCAGACAGGCATGAACCAAGACTGGCAGGCAGGCAGGCAGGCAGCAAGGCTTGCAGGCAGACATGCAGGCAGGACAGGCAAGGCAGTCCATGTGTCTGGAAGCAGGTCTTTCCTCTGAATGGCGACCTGCTTCCGAGCTGCTTCCGTTATATCCGTGGGGCTGATGCAATGCATCCCCCCGCATGCGCAATTAACGCTCGGCATCCGCTAGGCTTCCGCTGTGCATCAGCTGTGCATCCGCTTCATCCGTTCGGCGTCTGCTTTGCTGAGGCCCCCCGGTAGCCCTGCGGTTGCGCCATCCGCTCCCATCCGCTCCCATCCGCTGGGCTTCCGTTCTGCATCCGCTTTGCATCCGCCCTGCGTCCTCCCCGCGTCCGTGTTATCCGCTCTGGTTATGCAAATTTTTGCCCCTTTTGAGAGCGGATAACAACGGATGGAACATTTTGCTCGGCTGCTGTGTCCTTTTTGCATCCGCTGGGCAGTGTGACATGGGCTTTAGAGTGTTTTACAATGCAATTACTCTATTTCTAAAAGAATCTTAAGGTACAAGAAGAGTTATTTTTGCCTTTATGCTTTGTAACTTTCCTCACATACCTGTATATATGAGAGGAGAGGTCTTACCCTTTTGTTGATTTTGTTCTTCAAAGCCTCTGCTTAAGTTCATTTTTGGCACAGCGTGATCTTAAGTTAATAGTTGAACTTTACACTTCCTTCCTTCCTTCCTTTCTTTCCTTCCTTCCTTTCCTTTCCTTCCTATATTTTTTCTGAGAAGAAAAAATATAGGCTATTGATCTATCAGATTCCACATGGCCTTTGGGTGCCAGCAGGCCCCAGAATAAAGAGATCTGAACCAAAGTTTTAGATAGGATGATGTCAAAATGTACGAGGACTCTTTGTAGTCCTGCTGAGCCATTGCTAATTGTGAGACAGGATTTTACTGTTGTCCCCAATTCGGGGCTGAGCCTGGTGCCGAAGCCAGTGATGGATGCCAGACACGAGGTGCAGGTTTTTGAATTGCTTTTTATTAGAGTAACCCAAGGAAAAGGGTTCCTGGCCAAAATGCTGAGAGCCCAGAACAAAAGGATCAAGTAAGTTTTATACGAAAGTTTTCATGAAAGGAGAAGGTGGGACAAAGCAAGATAATAAGAAATTTCATCTAATAAAAATTTTAGTAATAATTCTACAGTTTGTTCTATTGGTCTCTAACTGTCCCTATTCCCAAGTCTTGGCTAATGAATGCCCTAGGAGTTATCTAATACGGTACACATTTGATTTGCTGCAGGCCATCTCTGTTCCTAACTTTTTAGCTGAGGTCTGCAAGTTGTCTAATTCTTTGTTACTTTTATCAGCTTTCCAATTAGCCAGGATTGTTATTACACAAGCATATCTCCTGTGGATAAGCATTCTTTGTTCTTGCCAGGCAGACTCCACAATTACAGGTTTCCCGATTTACTTTCAAGTGTGTGCATGACCTGGCTTTATTTTAGCAGACAGCCCATCATTGCAAAGTATGTAGTTTGATCAATGTTGGGACATTGAAGGAGGAAAGTGTGAGAAATAAGGAAATGGAAAGTAGCTGGTGGATAGAGGTTGGGGATGTACACGGGTATAGGTGGAGACTGTCTGGTCAGGAAGAAAGAACAGGGAAGTAAGTTGGGAAATGCGTGCAGAAAAGAATTAAAAGGAATATCTTGGGATGAATTTGGGCTCCTGATAGTAGCTATCCTTGCTGGAGTTAGCTACTGTTCTGTATAAAAATAGTAGACTCCAAATAACGCATTCTGATTGGTTAATAATAACAAATGGAGATTGGTTCAAATAGAACCAATCCTCGAAGCCGCACAAAGGCAGCAAAATCAAATAAATGTCATTGGCTACAAGCCGGCAGACAGGAAGGTATAAAAGGACTGTCGCGACTTGAGCCAATGTTCCGTTTTACTGACTGTTTGTTCAAATAAAGACGTTGTTGTTGGAAGCCGGTCTACCTCGCGTTTTTCCAGACAGAACACTGGCGACGAGGATGGGATCGTCCTAAACGCGAGACCAAGCACGCGGTGATAAAGAATTCCAGACAGCAACACAATGGCTGGAAACAACGCACTGCCCGCACCTTTCAATCCCAACGAAGAGGATTGGGAATCCTATGTAGACCGTTTCCAGATGTACTTGGAAAGCATTGAGATGGAAGGAATCTCAGATCAGTGTAAGAGGGCTGTGTTCTTAACACACTGCGGGCCTACAATCTTCAAGATGGCCAAGGCTCTAGCGAAGCCCCGAGATGTCAAGCAATTGACGTGGCCAGAATTACAGCGAATGCTTAAAGCTCACTACGCTCCGATGGTGTCAAATCTCATAAGGCGACATGAATTCTACCAAAGAGCCCAGAGAGAAGGAGAGACCATCGCTGACTTCGTAGCAGCTCTCCGACAAATACGGGGAGAGTGCGAATTCCTAAACCTAGATGAAGCAATGAGGGACCGAGTGGTGTTGGGTTTAAGAGACTCGACCACACAGAGCAAGTTACTAAACAAACCCAACATAACCATAGCCGAAGCCATCGCGGAAGCCACAGCCGCTGAAGCCGTGAAAAAATCGGCTGTCAAAATGAAGCAAATGAATGCGAATGGCAACGAAACGAGCCTGGCCAGAGGAAAAAAACAGTCTCCCACCACCACTCACCACAAATATTATGGCGAGACGTCAGAATCAGGCGAAGAAGACGACGAGGTCCACCGCCTATATGCCAACAAGAAAGAGCGCGAAAAGAGAAATTGGCAGGAATGCGCTGGCTGCGGAGGAAACCATACTCGAGCCGAATGCAGGTTTCTCGATGCCATTTGCAGAGCTTGCAAGAAACGAGGGCATATCGAGAAAGTCTGCAGAAACAAAAAGAACTACAGCCCAACGAGACGCAGAAACTCCCCTGCACAAGCTGAGCCAAAACGAACTGAGAGAAAGTGGCAGCGAAACAAGCGAGCCATTAACTGAGAGAATACACATCAGACTTTCACTATAGGAAGCACTCAGACGGAAAGCGGGAAGAAAGTTAAAATAATCGTAAAAATTGAAGGAAAGCCCTGCGAAATGGAAGTAGACTCTGGATCCTTCCTATCGATGGTATCTTGGGACACCATCAAACAACTAGTCCCAGATATCAAACCTAAAGAACTCCAGAGGCAGCGACTAACCCTCAAAGACTATCAGGGAAACCGAATTCCTGTAGTCGGCCTGGGACATTTCCGAGTCGCCTACAAACAGCATGTTGAAGTGCTACCGTTGACCATAGTTGACCGAGACCGACCAAGCCTCCTGGGCATCGAATGGTTCGCACCATTGGGCATCGGGATGACCGGGATAGACCGAGTGGCCACAACCGACTGGGAAGAAAACCTAATCCAGGAATTCCAGGATGTCTTTGACTGCTCACTTGGCAAGTATCGGGGAAACCCTATTTCTTTTAGTCTAGACCCCCAAGT
Organism: Laticauda colubrina; assembly: GCA_015471245.1. Lineage (NCBI taxonomy): Eukaryota > Metazoa > Chordata > Lepidosauria > Squamata > Elapidae > Laticauda > Laticauda colubrina. The sequence goes on from BLBF01000100.1 coordinate 681,267, forward strand.
AACCCCACGGCGACTAAAGGCCAGGCGAGTTCCTTTTGCCCTAAAAGCAAAGATAGAGGAACAGCTAGATAAACTAATAGCCCAAGGGGTGTTAGAACCTGTGGACCATGCCAAGTGGGAAACGCCTATAATTACACCTATTAAACCTGATGGGTCCGTTCGATTCTGTGATGACTATAAGGCTACCCTGAACCACGCACTGCAACAGAGTGCATACCTGGTGCCAGTAGTGCGGCACTTACTACATTCTCTGGGTAGAGGAAAAGTTTTCGCTAAACTCGATCTGGCGCAAGCTTATCAACAGCTCCCAGTAGACCCCACAACAGCCAAAGCACAGACCATAGTTACTCACAAAGGGGCCTTCAAATGTAACAGACTCCAATTTGGAGTGAGTGTAGCCCCAGGTGTTTTCCAGAGTCTAATGGAACGCCTCCTAAATGGCATACAAGGAGTCGTACCATATTTTGACGACGTCCTCATCTCAGCCAAAGATGAAAATCAACTAAGAAAAAGACTTAAAGAAGTACTAACTAAATCCAGAGAATCTGGCCTCAAAGTAAAAAAAGAAAAGTGCTGTCTAATAAGGAATGGTGTCGAATTCCTGGGCTATTTAATAGACGGAGAAGGTATACACCCTACCGACAAAAAATTTAAAGCTATTACAGACGCACCAGAACCAAGAAACAAAACCGAACTACAAGCACTTTTAGGACTGATAAATTTTTATAATGTATTCCTACCAAATAAGGCTACAATAGCAGAACCATTGCACCGTCTACTGGACAAGAAAGCAATTTGGACTTGGGGTTATAGAGAGAAGAAAGCCTTCCCAAAAATAAAAAACTTGCTAACATTGAACACCGTTCTCATTCAATTTAGCAACACACTACCATTGAGAGTGACCTGCGATGCCTCACCATTTGGAGTCGGTGCCATCCTGAGCCACCAACTGCCTGATGGAAGAGAGGCACCCGTCGCATACTATTCAAAGACCCTGTCCAAAACCGAGAGAAATTACAGCCAATTGGACAGAGAAGCCCTAGCAATTGTCGCTGGAGTGAAATGCTTCCACGAGTATATGGGCGAACTTTCCAAATCATAACAGACCACAAACCGCTACTAGGAATTTTGGCAGGAAACAAGCCCACACCTAATATTCTGTCCCCAAGAATGACAAGATGGTCAGAATTCCTAGCAGCCTATTCCTATACTCTGACACATCGCCCAGGGAAACAAATTTCCCATGCAGACGCTTTGAGCAGAGCACCCTTACCATCAACAGAGGAAGACCCGGCACCAACGATGACAGCATTACAGATAGAGACTTGCCCCGATCTACCCATATCCGCAAATGATGTCGCCAGAGCCACCGCAAAAGACCCATTGACTGCCAGGGTCCTTAACTGGGTAGGTAGAGGTTGGCCGGAAGACCAAAAAACTGAGACTTTTAAACCTTTCCGGACCAGACAAACTGAACTCTCAATCCAAAAAGGGTGTTTATTGTGGGGTGAGTGGGTAATTATTCCTAACAAATTGCAACCCAGGGTACTAGGTATGTTGCACGAGGGTCACCCTGGAATTGTTAAAATGAAAAGCCTTGCTAGAAGTTATGTCTGGTGGCCGGGTATTGATAGGGACATAGAATACTGGGTAAACTTGTGCAACAAATGTCAGAGAATCAGACCGTCCCCACCAAAAGCACCCATAAGAGACTAGGAAACCCCAAGAGGCCCCTGGTCACGAATCCACATCGATTTTGTGGGTCCTATCAAGGGGCATACGTTTCTGATTGTCGTGGATGCATACTCTAACTGGCTAGAGGTAAAAATTATGCCATCAACGACAACAGAAACCGTGATAAAGCAACTCGACAAACTTTTTGCAACCCATGGCCTACCGGACGTCCTAGTGTCCAATAATGGGCCACAATTAACCAGCCTCCAATTCGAGCAATACCTAGCCTCCCTAGGTATAAGACATGCCCTAAACGCGCCGGCCCACCCGGCTGCAAACGGTAGGGCAGAGAGAATGGTCAGGTTTACCAAGGAGGGTTTAGAAAAAATGGACACTGGAGATGTCCAGAATAAAATAAACCGATTGTTCACCCTCCAGCATATAACACCCAGTACCACAGCCAACAAAACCCCAGCAGAATTACTCCTGGGAAGGAAACTAAGGTCGCATCTAGATAGATTGCATCCAAATTTCACACAAGAAAACCCCCCCCAACTCCTCTACTCGATTCAGGAACTTTGCAATAGGCGACTTAGTTTATGCTAAAAACTTCACCGGGGACCCATTATGGCTACCCGGACAAATTACACAGATAACAGGCCCCAAATCCTACCGATTAACGGTAGACAACGGCAGGGAATGGAAGCGGCATATAGACCAGCTTCGCTCCCGAAACATAGAAAGAAATACAAACACACAACCACACATAGAGAAAAACGATGAATTTCAAACCAAGGTGGGGGGGGAAATGCGAGAAATCAATAAAGAACCATTTAAATCAAACTCCGAAAATAATAACAAACAAAAAGAGCAAATAAAAGACTCACTGTTTGAAGAAAGTTGCGTGAAGAGTCCATCTGAAGGGGCCAGCCAGGCCAGCTCGACCTGCCCGGAGGAAATGGGAGGGAGCGGCAAAACCGCCGGCCTAAGAAACTCAGGCAGCAGTAAAATGGCTGACTCACCCTTCCAGACGGTTCCAGGGAGAAGGACAGAAGACACAGCAGCCCCATCCGAACCGGTCGAAGTCTCCAACAATAATGAACCGCGCAAGTCCAGTCGAGTCAAGAGAAGTCCCACCTACCTGCGCGACTACGTCATCACGTAGGACTGAACTAAGAGGGGAGGGGTGTTCTGTATAAAAATAGTAGACTCCAAATAACGCATTCTGATTGGTTAATAATAACAAATGGAGATTGGTTCAAATAGAACCAATCCTCGAAGCCGCACAAAGGCGGAAAAATCAAATAAATGTCATTGGCTACAAGCCGGCAGACAGGAAGGTATAAAAGGACTGTCGCGACTTGAGCCAATGTTCCGTTTTACTGACTGTTTGTTCAAATAAAGACGTTGTTGTTGGAACCCGGTCTACCTTGCGTTTTTCCGGACGGAACAGCTACTGTCTCTGGACCTCATTGCAATGGGTTCTTGATATAAATTGTGTTATAATGGCTATTCAATGTTCCAAATTGCTCATGAAATAAACCTCTGAATCTTAAAAGTAAGAATTATTGTTTGTGGTTTTCAGTGTTCCTCTTTTATTGGGATATTTAGCACTTCCTTCCCTCCCTCCCGACCTTCCTTATTTACACCATCCCTGCCTTCCCTCCCTCTCTCTTTCCTTCTTTCCTCCCTCTTTCCTTCCCTCATTTCCTTCCTTCCTTATTTACTCCCTCCCTCTCCCTCCTTTCCTCCCTCCCTCTTTCTCTCATTTCCTTCCTTCCTTCTTTCCTCCTTCTCTCCTTCCCTTCCTGTATCCATCCTTCTTTCCTTCCTCCCCACCCATTAGGAATCCTTATAAACTGTAATTGTTATCAACAGAAAATAGTATTTGTGGGTCAGTGTTGAAAGGAGTGTGTTCAAAAGATGTGGTTGTTTTCTTGCAGAGAAAACCCAACTAGGGAATGGCATTAGTGCTAGAAGGGAAGGGGGGTTGCAGAGAGGAGGAGAAGGAGTGAGGGAGGATTTTTGGGTCCTTGCTGCTATCTGAATTTGGCTATTTTCTAGCAGACATACCATTACCAAACTAGGTAATCAGTGCTAGAAGGAAGGGGTTTAGGAGGGGAAGGAGAAGGAGGAGGAAAAGGAGGAAGAGGAAGAGGGAGAACTGTGGGGTCCTTGTGCTCTCTGAGCTTGGTGGTTTTATTGCAGAAATTTCATGACCCAACTTGGGAACAGCATTGCTATTAGAAGGGAGGAGGAGGAGGGTTGTGGGATCCTTGGTGCTCTCTGGCATGGTTGTTTTCTTGCAGATGTTTCATGACCAAACTTTGTAACATCATCAGCGTTGCGCTATGGGAAAAGAGACGCAAGACCAGTTGACTTTTTCTCTTTTTACTGTTTTCCTAATAACCACGCATGGAGAAACCGCGGCAGCCTTTTTTATAGCTAGCTGCTCATGGCTCGTGGCCAATGACAGCTCTTCAAATGTCCTGCCGCCACGGACCAACCTATCATAGGTAAATATGCAAATATATAAAACCCCTCCCCATGTGGTCCAGTCTAACCAATCCAGGCCTCACCTATCTTACGTAGTCACGTAAGTAGGTGGGGCTCTTATGGTTCCGACTGGACCTGCGCAATTCAGTCGTGAGTTTGTCTCCAGACTGTTCGGATGGGGTTCCTGTTTCTCCTGTTCTTTTCTGTGGAGCCTTCTGGAAGGTAGAGTCAGCCATGCCCTTCCTGGCTGGGTGAGTCGACTCAGCTGCTCCCACCAGGAGTGGCTTCCTGATGGTTCTTCGAAGTCTGCTCCAGCGTCCCCAAGTTGTTTTCTTCTTCTATAGTTTCAGGTACGTGTTTGCGATTTCTGATTGGGACGAATATTAGTATTGGTTGCTGTGTCATTGTTAGGGTTTGTTTTGTCACTTCTTTTACTTGTGGAGGGTCTTCCCCTCCCCCTTTGTTTGTTTTTGAAGGGTCTCCCCCCTCTCTGGTTTGGCTATTTTTGTTTAATGTTTGCGGCAATTCCTTTATTTGTGTAGGTTCTCCCCCCTCCTCTTCCTGATTGTTAGTGTTTCTCAGTGTGGTCCTCGATCTGATTTGGTCTATGTGTCTCCTCCAGCTCTTCCCTTCCTCTGTGTCTACCCTGTATGACCGGGGTCCTGTTATTTGGGTTATGGTTGCCGGTGTCCACAATGGTTCCCTCGTGAGGTTTTTTGCATAGACTAGGTCCCCTGTTTTGAAGGTGCGGCACTTACTGGAGGAGTCTGTTGGCTTTTCTGGGCTATATGTGGGATGTAGTCTGTCTAGGTTTGATCTTAGTTTTCTTCCCATTAATAATTCTGCTGGGCTTTTATTTGTTGTGGTGTTTGGTGTGATGTGTTGTATACTTAGTAGTTTGTCTATTTTTTTCTTGTATATCCCCCGGTCCCAATTTGTGTAGTACTTCCTTAGTGTAACGGACCATGCGTTCCACCCGTCCATTCGTAGCCGGACGTCCCGGCGCTGTTAGTGCATGCCTTATCCCTTGTTCTTCCAGGAACTTTTAGAATGTTATTGCCGTGAATTGTCCATTGTTGGATACAACTAAATCCGGCAATCCATGTGTTGTAAAAAGTTTCCTTAGTTGTTTAATAACAGCTTCTGTTGTGGTTGAGTGTATGATGCTTACCTCTAGCCAATTTGAGTAAGCATCTAGCAATATTAAGAATGTGTGTCCTTCAAAGAAAAAGATCGAGATGGACATTAAACAATACCATTTTAAAGGAGAAAGATTTTATACAATGGATGGAGAAGGAATTGGTCTTTTTTTTTAAAGAAAATAAAAAAGAAGATACCTCAATACAGAATGTTTGGGATACAATGAAGGCATATGTAAGAGGTTTGATAATAGACTATACAAGAAAAAAGAATATTAGGAAAAGACAAACCTCTAAGGCCTTGGAAGATGAATATATAAGACTTGAAAAAGAATTACAGAAAATACCACAGAAAAAAGATATTAAATTGAAACTAGATGTAATTAAGCATAAAATGGAATTAATAGAGAAAGAAGAACTGGCACAGAAAATTAGAAATTCTAAACAGAATTATTTTGAAGATGCAAATAAACCAGGTAGATGGCTAGCATATAAACTGAGAAAGGAGAAGGAATCAAGAAAAATACTGAAACTAATAGATGATCAAGGTCAAGTTTGTTGTGGTAATAAGGAGAAAAAGGAAATTATTCGAGATTATTATGGACAACTATATAATCAAGAGAATATTGATGAGAAAAAAATTAAACAGTATTTACAGAATGTTAACTTACCGAAGATACCTAAAGAGACTGAAGAAATGTTAGAAAGCAATATAACAATGATGGAACTAAATGAAGCATTTAAAAGACAAAATAATGGGAAAGCACCAGGTACAGATGGGCTTCCGGCAGAATTCTGTAAAAAATTTCAAGAATCATTGAACACTCCATTGTTAGAAATTATGAATGAAGTTATGTTAAAAAAGATGACACCCAAAACATGGTCAGAGGCTTATATTACACTTATTTTAAAGGAAGAGGCTGACCCGTTGCAAATTAAGAACTATAGACCTATTTCCTTATTGAATGCAGATTATAAAATCTTTGCTTCAATCTTAGCAGAAAGACTGAAAAAATATTTAAATAATTTTATCCATCCAGATCAAAATGGATTTCTACCAAAGAGACAAATTAGAGACAACATGAGAGTAATTTTGGATACCTTGGAATATTATGAGGCTCATCCTGAAAAACAAATGGCTTTGATATTCCTAGATGCTCAAAAAGCATTTGACAACGTGAACTGGAGATTTATGTTATTATTATTGGAACAGATGGGCTTTGCCAGAAAATTTATTCAAGCAATAGAAGCCATATATAATAAACAGACAGCAAAGGTAATGATGGAGGGAGAATTTACAGATCTTATTAATATAAGAAGAGGTACAAGACAAGGATGTCCCCTATCTCCTTTGTTATTCGTATTAACTTTGGAAGTGTTGAATAGAAATATTAGAGATGACAAAAATATAAAAGGAATGAAAATTAAAAAGGAAGAATTTAAACTACAAGCTTTTGCTGACGATTTAGCTTTTATTCTGGAAGACCCGTTAGAAACCGCTCCAAAGTTATTGGAAAAGGTAGAGACATATGGTGAGATGGCTGGCTTGAAAATAAATAAAGATAAAACAAAGATTTTGACCAAAAACATGTTATTGAGACAAAGAGAAGAACTGACAGATCTTTTGAAAATTCAAATTACAAACAAGGTTAAGTATCTGGGGATATATTTGACAGCAAGATGTAGCACATTAAAAGAGAATAATTATATTAAACTTAAACAACAGATAATTACAGATTTGAAGAAATGGGAAAATTTACAATTGTCATTAATAGGGAGAATTTCAACAATTAAGATGAATATTTTACCTAGAATTTTATTTCTCTTTCAAACAATACCAATTAGACTTGGAAAAGACTATTCTGAAGATTTAAATAAAACTATGTTGAAGTTTATATGGCAAGGTAAAAAAGCGAGAATAAAGTTAAAGCTTTTGCAAGATGCTAGAATTAGAGGAGGTTTTGGCCTGCCTAATTGGGAATTGTATTATCAAGCTGCAAGTTTGATGTGGGTCAAAGAATGGATAACATTAAGGAAACATAGATTGTTGACATTAGAAGGACATGATTTACTGTTGGGCTGGCATGCTTTTTTATGGTACAAGGGAACTAAAACACAGGGGTATTTCAGAAGACATTATATACGGGAGTCTTTGTGGTTAAATTGGGAGAAGATAAAAAAACAATGTTATTTGAAAATTCCAGTTTGGTTATCGACTATTGAAGCATTTTCCTATCCTATGATCTATAAAAAGGAACAAACAGTTAGATATGGGGAACTGTTGGATGAAAAGGGTGGACTTAACGATCCAAAATTTAGAGGAACAAGGTATAAGGATGAATTGGTTTTCATATGCGCAAATACACTCAAGATATCTTGAAGATTTTAAAACGGAAGGATTCTATGATAAACAGACTGATTTAGATAAGATATTGATGGGTACTGATGAGAAAGTGATTAAAAAGTTATATGGTTATTTATTGGGAATTAAGCTGGAGGAAGAACAAGTTAAAGAAACTATGATTGCATGGGGGAAGAATTTTGGATATGGAATTGATTTAGAGCAATGGCAAAAATTGTGGTCTCAAAATTATAAAATGACAATGTCAATAGCATATAAAGAAAACTTGTATAAGATGTTTTACAGGTGGCACCTTCCCCCGACAAGAATAGCAAGAATGTTCAAGAATAAATCTGAAAAATGTTGGAAATGTCATCAGATACCTGGCTCATACTATCATATGTGGTGGACTTGTGAGAATGCCAGAAAATATTGGACTAAAATTCACATGTGGTTGGAAAAAATGACAAAGAAACACATAGACTTGAAGCCAGAGATCTTTTTATTGGGAATTTTACCTGATATATATAATAAAGACTTGAAATATTTGATTGTAAATGTATTAACAGCGGCTAGGATTGTATTTGCTAAAAACTGGAAGAATGAGAAAATACCATTGCAGGAAGAAATTATTAAGAATTGGAATGTGCTGAGATGAGTAGATTGACATTTGAAATTAGAGAACAAGAAGATAAACAATTTTATGCAATTTGGGGTTTTTTTTATCAATGGTTAGATGATAAAATACAATAATAGAGCATTAATATTATATATATGAAGAGTTTTTTAGGATTGATTTGTTATGATTATACGATAAATTATAGAATAAACTGTTTGAAGTATTGTTATCTCGCAAAGCATGAATGATTAAAAGTATAGTCAGAAAAAGATTTTTTTATTTTTATTTTTTTTTAGTAATATTAGAATATGGATTGACAATATGAGTGGTTATGCAATATAATTGTAATTGACACTATAAAATGAATGCACAAAACTGATGAACCAACCGATACACCGGAAGTATATATGAGAGTAGATGTTTTTAATGTTTTGTATGTTTGTCTGTTTGTAGAAAATTAATAAAAACTTTATAAAAAAAAAAAAAAGAATGTGTGTCCTTTAGTTGGTCCTGCAAAATCAATGTGTATTCTAGACCATGGTCCCCTAGGTGTTTCCCTTTCATGTATAGGTGCAGAAGGGGGTGTAGGTTTAGATTCCTGGAATTGTTTACACGTTGCTACCCAGTCTCCTATGTCTTTATCCATCCCTAGCCACCATACATAACTCCTAGCCAGGGACTTTATTTGGACAATTCCTGGGTGACCCTAATGCAATAATTCAAGTATTCATTTCTTAATATGTTCAGTATGACCACCCTATCCTCCCATAGTATACATCCCTTTAAGATTGATAGTTCCGTTTGTCTATTCCGAAACAGTTTAACAGTCTCGTCACTTGCAGGCTCTGGCCACCCTTTACCTACCCAATTTAAAATCCGCGCCAGGTTTCTGTCTCTTGCGGTTTCCATAGCAATGTCTGTTGCTGTTATGGGTAGGTTTGCCAACGTCTCAATTTGAAGGGTTGATGTGATTGGTGCAGTATCATCGTCTAAATCAGGTGGGGGGGAATGGATCAGGGCATCAGCATGTTATGTTATTTCCTGGTCGGTAGATCAAGTTGTAGTTATAGGCAGCTAGGAATTCAGACCACCTCATCATCCGTGGTGACAGTATGTTAAGTGTAGGTTTGTTTCCTGTGAGGATTCCTAGGAGAGGTTTATGATCTGTGACAAGTGAAAAAGGTCTGCCATAGATATATTCGTGGAAATGTTTTATTTCTGTTATTGCAGCCAATGCCTCCCTGTCTAGTTGGCTGTAATTCCACCCCGGTTTAGATAAAGTTTTTGAATAGAATGCAATAGGTGCTTCTCTTCCATCAGGTAATACGTGGCTGAGTATGGCAATAATGCCGTATGGTAATGCATCACATGTTAGTGTTATTGGAAGGGTCTTGCTGTATTATATTAGCACACAGCCTGATGTAAGTAAGTTTTTTATTTCCTGGAATGCTGTTTCTTCTCGTCGCCCCCACATCCAGGTAGCTTTCTTATCAAGCAACCTGTGTAGTGGTTCCGCTATCATTGCTTTCTGGGGTAAGAATACAATGTAAGAATTATTAAGTCCCAAGAAGGCTTGCAAGTCTGTTTTATTTTTGGGTCTGGGAGCTTCCTTTATTGTTCTGATTTTGTTTTCAGTGGGATGGATCCCTTCTTTGTCGATGAGATATCCCAGGAATTCAACTTTGTCGGTGGCTAATTGGCACTTCTCTTTTTTTACTTTAAGTCCTGTCTCTTTAAATTGTTTTAAGACCTCCCTTAGGTGGTCTTTCAGTTGTTCTTTGTCCTTGGCTGATACTAATGCGTCATCAAAGTATGATACCACCCCCTTTATTCCTTGTAATAGGCATTCCATTAAGCTCTGAAATACCCCTGGTACTCCAAATTGCAGTCTGTTGCAATTGAATGCCCCCCTGTGAATCACAATGGTTTGTGCTTCCGCTATTTCTGGGTCAACCAGGAATTGTTGGTAGGCTTGCGCAAGGTCCAATTTCACAAAGATTTTACCTCCCCCTGAAGAATGTAATAGGTGTTGTACCACCGGAACTGGGTATGCGCTTTGCTGTAGCACATGGTTAAGGGTTGCTTTGTAGTCCCCGTACTGACCCATCTGGTTTAATGGGGTAACAATTGGAGTTTCCCTCCTTGCGTGGTCTATTGGTTCTAATACCCTCTGTGCAATAATGGTTATCTAATTGTTCATCAATTTTTGGTTTTAACGCGAAAGGAACTCGCCTTGCCTTTAGTCTTATAGGGGCTATATTTGGATTTAAATTAAATGAGATAGGGGACCCTTGGTACTTGCCCAGTTTTCCATTGAAGACGTCCTGGAATTCTTTCATCAGGTTCTCTTCCCAGTCTGTCTCAGTAATGCTGTTTATTCTGATTCCTAATGGTGCAAACCATTCAAGTCCCAATAGGCTGGGTCGATCCCAGTCGACTAATTTTAATGGAAGGACTTTAGTGTGTTTTTTGAATTCAACTTTGAAATGTCCAGTACCTACTACAGGAATTCTGTTTCCCTGGTAGTCCTTTAGTGTTTTTGTATTTCAAACTCTCCCTTGTTTATATCAGGTATTAGTCTTTTTAGTGTATCTCACGATACCATTGATAAATACGAGCCTGAGTCCACCTCCATCTGACATGGCTGGCCTTCTATGGTGACTTGTACATGTACCTTTTTTGCATTGGTTGAGTTTGAGTGCCCAATGGTTATTGTTTGATGTGTTTCCTCTTTTCTGTTTGTTTCTTTCCATCACTTGTTTCTGTTTTCTTGACTCCAACAGCTCCTTATTTGCTTTTCCCTCCCTCTGGGGGTATTCCATCTTTGTTTAGGGCCATAGTTATTTCATAGTTCAGCATTCCCTCGCTACATGTCTTCGCTGTTCACAATACCTGCAAATAGCATTGAAGAAATGGCATTCGGAACATGGATGGTTTCCTCCGCACCCAGCACAACAGAATTCTGACTTTCGTCCATTCCTCTCCCGTCTACCTTTTTCCAACTGGAGTTGATTTACCTCTTCGTCTTCCTCTTCATCTTCTGATAGGGATTCAATGTCCTCGTGGTGTGTTGTGGTGGTGGGTTTTTTTGTTTCGTCTGGTGTCTTATTGTGTGTTTGATTAGTGTCTTTTTGAGTTTCTTTTGGTAATTTATTCATTTGTCGCATGGTGGCTGTCGATTTCTGTGTGGCTTCTGCTGTAATGGCTTCTTCTATTGCCTCCTTCAATGGAGGCAATAGAACCTTTTTATTTAGGAGAACCTTTTTATATAAAACCTTTTTATATAAGAAGGCAATACCTAATTCTTAGGTCTTGTTAGTAGTCGACCCTGTAGTGTAAGGTCCTTTAATCCGAGGACCATGCGGTCCCTCATGGCTTCATTCATGTATAGAAATTAGCATGCTCCGCAAATGTCTCTTAGTGCTGCAACAAATTTTCCGATACTCTTGTCTTCCTTTTGGTCACGCCAATAAAATTCATATCTTTTGATGAGGCATGAAATGGTTGGTGTTCCATCCCGGAAGAAGGACCTGAGACCAGGTTCCAACAACAACTATTTTATTTAAATTCGCAAGGCAAAAGATACGGAACATAGCCCAAGCCCTGGCAGCCTTTTCTATAGCGGCTTGCCTGCGGCTTGTGGCCAATGACACTCATTTAACTATTCCCGCCATTTGGCGGCTTCCCGGATTGGTTCTTAATCAACCAATCCATAAGTGGCCTTTTTGACCAATCAGAACGAGGCACTTGGAACTTACCAAGTTCCATACAGAACACTCCTCCTCCTTTAGTTTAGTCCAACGTGGCTGATGTAATCACACAGGTAGGTGGGGGTTTTTCTAGTCCTTGTTGACCTGCGCAGCTCAGTCTCGGCATGGTCTTCTAGTGGTTCGGACGGGATCGCTGCTTCCCCTGTCCTTCTCCATGGAACCTCCTGAAAGGGTGAGTCAGCCTTGCCGCTCCCGCCTGAGTCTCTCGGGCTGGTTGAGATGGCTCCACCGCTCCCTCCTGATTTTACCGGGTTGGTTGAGCTGGCCTAGCTGCCTCCTTCCAGGAAGGCCTCGCTTCGCTCTCCTGCTCCCGGACTTCTTTCTTGGGTTTCATCTAACTGTGAGTGCTCTTTTTGTTTAGTTAAGCCCCTGTCCCACTGCACCAACAGATGCAAAGAGGATGTAAAACGTTTAAAAAAGCTTGCCATCCATTGGAAAATGCTATGCATCTGTTGTGTATTCACTGCATAGCTGTTTCATATGCTCTATCTGTCGAGCATCCGTCCACTGAGATTTCATCCACACAAGAAGTTTTGACCTGCACAAAACTTTCTGAACGGATGAACTTTCCGCCGCGTACGATGTACATCCGTGACATATACGGGCAACAAATGTTCTATGTCCGTTATCATCCGTTAAACGTCCGCTGTATCCTCTCTGCATCCTCTGGCCATCCTCACAACTCACATCCGCTGCAGCTGAAAATGGAAAGAGCGAGGAAGTGAAAGGTACATGGAACGTCCACACAGCGTTAGTAGCACGGAAATAGAAAGGATGTAAGCAGATGCATCTCATATATAAAGCATTAAAACAGACAAAACGTTTGTATCTGGGATGTATCTCAGATATTTAGGATGTCTGGAGGATGCCTAGAGTATGTAGAAGGACATCTAGCGGACAACCGATATTTCCTATAAAAAGGGGGAGGAAATCACCTGGATCTCAGTATGAGTCCAGCAGCCGTGGTGTACAGACCTCTTCAGCCTTGGTCTTGCTCTTCCACATCATCCATTGATCTCCACCATGTATCATCACATTATGGTAGCTGCCATCATTCAACACCAGAACCAAGCCCTCTTCAGACTGTTTCATCTTTTCTACACAAGAAGAAGGAGACGTCCAAGAGCTGTGTGGGTTCGATGATGGATCGGGAGAAGAGTGGAGCTTGGACTGTATGACAATTTGATGGTGGAGCTGAGGAATGGAGACACTCGTGCATTCCAGCACTTCATGAGGATGCCACCAGCCATGTTTGCTGAAATTGTAGAGCATCTGAGACCCAGGTTGACCAAGCTGAGCACCAACTTCCGTCCCAACCTGGACCCTGGACTGAAGGTGGCACTGACTCTGTGCCATCTGGCCTCTGGAACCACATACAAAAACATGCAGTATGCCTGGAGGGTGCCACACAACAGCATCAGCAAAGTGGTCAGAGAAGTGGTGCAGGCCATCATCGAAGAATATGTGGAGGAGCTCCTCCAGTGTCCCACCACTGAAGAAGGCTGGAGGAAAGTTGCAGAACAGTGGTATCAGAGGTGGAACTTTCCCCACACCGTTGGAGCCATAGATGGGAAGCACGTGGCCTGCAAAGCTCCAGCCAACTCAGTCCTCTTATTACAACTACAAGAGCTTCTTCAGTATCATCCTCTTTGCCATGGGTGATGCTGAGTACAAGTTCATGTACATCGATGCTTCAGGCAACGGGTCAGCTTCAGATGCCCAGGTATACAACGCAAGTGACCTCAAGGATGGGCTGGAACGCAACCTCATCATGGGTTTTCCAGATCCAGACTCCCTACCCAATGACACACCAGATGTGCCCTACTTCATCATTGGCTCCCTCAGAACCTACCTCATGAAGCCATACAGTTCAAGATACCTCACCCATGAAGAGAGGATCTTCAACTACAGGCTGTGCAGGGCAAGACAGGTAGTGGAGAATGCCTTTGGCATCCTGGCCAACAGGTTCCAGATACTTCTCACCATCATGCAGCATGAGGCACATGCTGTGAGAAACATTGTGCAAGCTTGCTGCATCCTGCACAATCTCATGCGCACCCGCTACCCAGTGTTGCATAACAGACTTGTGGACCGTCAACAAGGGAATGGGGACATGGAGTCTGGTGAATGGAGGCAAGTACGAAACCTGATAGACACTTTGGATGTACAAGGCCCCAACAGAGCTTCACGTGAAGGGAAGAAGCAGCACAACCTACTGAGACACTGGTGCAACTCCCCAGCTGGAGCAGTAGAGTGGCAAGACAGGATGATAGATGGTTAATGGATGCTTCCTTGAGCCTGTCTCGTCACACTGATGAGATTGTGCCATGTATGTTGAGTGGCCCTACAATGAATAGGGCATTAATAAAGAGCTTTGTTTATTTTGAAATGTGTTGATCAATGAATAAATTGTTATTGATAAAAAAGGGCCATATGTGTGGCAGCTGGGAGGGTGGACCATACAGTCCCACTATGCTTGCACTGGAGGTTTATCAATCCCACAACTATCCTTATCTATCCCACAACTATCCTTATCTATCCCACAAGCATGCAAAGGATTAACCATTTTTTCAAAGTTTTCACCAACACTTTATTAAGTAAAAAAAATGAACCAAGTGTCTTAAGCAAAGGTTACCTTTATTAACTTTCTTAGGTAAACTTTATGACTTTATTAAATAAGCAAAATGAACCAAGTAAACTGAATTAAGTGTGTTAAGCAAAGATAACCTTTATTAACTGTCTTAAGTAAACTGTATGACGTTATTAAAAAAGCAAAATGAACCAAGTAAAGTGTCTTAAGCAAAGATAAAGTGAACAAGTAACAACTCAGTCTCTGGCATTATTCTCAGTCACTCTGAGGCATGTCCACGGTCTCAGCTGTTAAGCGGGCAGGGACTGTGGAGGTGGCTGTGGCTTGAGTGCTGGTCTGAGGCGCCATTGGGGAGCTTGGCCCCGAGAGTACAACAGGGCATGGTATGTTCAGGAAGCTCTCAGAGAGCCGACTCAGTCCCGTGAGGTTGAGAGGCCCTTCATCAAGTACCTGGGATGTCAGGCACAAGACTGATGACAGATTGTCTGTTGACGGGCTTGGCTGTGGGGTGGAGGAAGGAGGAGTGTTGTGGGGCTGTCTGGTCTGCATCTGGGTGAGGTGTGGTATCTGTGGCATGCGATGAACCTGGGCCTGGACTGGGAAGGTCTGCTTCTGTTGTGGGAAGTCCTGATAGTCATGGCAAGTCCTTGGTTGGTGAGAGGCTGTTGAAAATCGTGGAAGGGCTGTGACATTGCCTGGGGTGGAGGAGCAGACCTGGACTCAGTCGGAGGAGGTTCAGCTGGGCCTTGAGGGTTGTGCAGAAGTGCTGCTATCTTCTCCTTCATCACCTGGTACTGGGCCTCGGGCAGATCCCTCAGGGTGTGGCTCACGTAGGTGATGAAGGTGTGGCGGCTTGAGGATCCTCTTCCAAGTGGACCAGCTGAGAGAGAAGTTCTGTGCTGGTCTTCATTGTGTCCCTGATCTCCAACAAGACAGTGTGGCTCTGGCCCTCCAGTCTGCCTCTCTGCCTGCATCCTGTGGAGCTGGGGGTGGGGGTGCATTGGTCTCTGGTGGCTGCCGCTTCTTCCTCCATTTGTGACAGGGGATCCTCCAAGTCCTCCGGCATGGGGTGTGCAGCTGTCGGGGGAATCTCTGCCGTGGGGCCCTCTGAAGACACCTGCCTGGACAGGCTAGCTGGGTCTTGGCTGGAAGAGGACTGGCTGTCTGTGGGCTGTCTGAGGGAGAGGGGTGTCAGAGGGGCTGCTCCTCAGTGGCGGATCTCACCCTCCAGGAAGCTGCACTTGGACATGACGTACATCTCCTGGTCATTGATCTTGACAGCGGCCTTCCCAGATTTCTTCAGGTGTAGCTTGCCATACCAGGGGTGCATGTGCTTCCACCATCCCAGGAGGACATCCGCAGTGTAGCCCAGGCTCTCTGCCTTGTCTCTCCAAGCTGCCTGCTTCTTCTTGGTGTCACGATAGAGTCTGTGGCCCTTTCTCCAGAGGTACTCGTTCTCCCTCAGCCATTCCAGCATCTCCTCCTCATGCTCCTCAGAAACGGTGTACTGTTTCCTCTCTCCCTTCTCCTTCCCTTGCCTCTTCCTCCCTCTGGCAGGGGCTTTCGCAGGGCCTTCAGGGGCTTTCGCAGCAGGGCCTTCAGCAGCAGGGCTTTGAGGGCCTTGGGGCTGGTCCACCACAACAGCAGCAGCAGCAGCAGCAGTAGCAGCAGCACCAGCAGCACCAGCACCAGCAACTTCAGAGTCAGTGCCAGGGGGTGGGATGCTGGTTCTGTCCTTCTTGCCAGGGCTGGCACGAGTAGGCACCGGCTTCCTCTTCTTCCCTGACTGACGAACCATGGTGTTCTTTCAAGATGTATGTGGCAGCACGTCTTTCCTCTGAATGCTGACTGCGTGTGAGCTGCATCCTTTTATATCCGCGGAGCTGACACAATTCATACTCCCCGCATGCACAGTGAACACTTTGCATCCGATATACATCCGCTCGGCATCTGCTTTGTTTCCTCTAGGCATCCATGATTCATCCATGTCATCGGCTATGCATCCGCCCCTTTCGCTATGCGTACGCTTCGCAATTCTCCCCCGGAAGCCCTTGGGATGTGTCATCCGCTTCCATCCGCTGTCATCCGCTAGGCTTACTATGAACATCAGCTTAACATCCTCGCTACATACTACCCCCATCCATTCTTTTCTGTTCTTTTCCATTCTGTTTATGCAAATTTTCGCCACTTTTGGGAGCGGATGACAATGGATGGAGCCACCCCCGAAATTTTGCTCGTCCGCTGTGTCCTTTTTGCATACGTTTTGCATCCGTCGGCCAGTGGGACCTAGCCCTTAGATTGTCTTTTTGCAAAGTTTGTTGTCTTGTTATGGGAGGTTCGTCTCTCCCTTTTTTATTTATTTGTACTCCCCCCCCCCGGTTGTTTTATAGTCGGTATTTATTTTTGATTCTGTGGTGGTTTTTCGTTCGAGGTTGCGGGAATGAAGCTGGTCTATGTGCCGCTTCCATTCCCTACCGTCGTCTAAAATTAGTCATTAGGACTGGGGGCCTGTGATTTGTGAGATGGTGGCTGGAAGCCACAATGGGTCCTTGGTGAGGTTTTTGGCATAGACCAGGTCGCCAATTTCAAACGTACGGTATTTGGTGGAGGAGTCGGGGGGTTTGTCCCAGATGTAAGTGGGGTACAATCTGTCCAGGTAGGAGTGTACTTTCCTACCCATTAGAAGTTCTGCTGGGCTTTTATTGGTTGTGCTGTTAGGGGTAATATGCTGCAAGGCTTAGTTTGTCCTGCATGTCCCCTGGCATGGTCGATTAGCTCTAAAACCCCTTGAGCTATTAATTTATTCAGTTGTTTGTCAATTTTTGGTTTTAACGTGAATGGGACGCGTCTGGCCTTTAAATGGATGGGGGCTATTTTCGGGTCGAGGCTAAATGAAATTGGGGTCCCCTTGTACTTGCCTAGAGTCCCATCAAAAACATCTTGGAATTCTTGGAGCAGGCTCTCCTCCCAGTTGGTTGTAGCGATGCTGTTGATCCCAATCATCCCGATTCCCAGGGGCACAAACCATTCGATCCCTAATAGGCTAGGGCGGTTGCGGTCGACGATGGTCAGAGGCAAGATTTCGGCATGGTTTTTAAATCTGACTAGAAAATGTCCAAGGCCTACTACTTGAATTCGATTTCCCTGATAGTCTTTTAGCACTAGTCTTTGTTTCTGTAGTTCTCTCTGTTTAATGTTTGGTATCAGGCGCCGGATGGTATTCCAGGATACCATAGATAGGAACGACCCTGAGTCGACTTCCATCTCGCAGGGTCTCCCCTCGATGCTCACCTCTATTTGAACCTTCTTTCCATTCTTCGTCCTGGCATTGCCAATGGTGACTGTCTGATGCATTTCTTCCCTGTCACCAGTTCTCTTGTTACGGTTCCATCTATTGCCAGCTTGTCTTTCTTCATGTCTGTGGGGGGTGCTGCCGCGTCTTTTTGGACTGTAGCTCTTTTTGTTGCGGCAGACCCTTTCGATGTGCCCCCTCTTATTACAAGCCCAGCATATTGCATCAAGGAACCTGCATTCAGCTCGCGGGTGATTTCCTCCGCAGCCCGCACATTGAAACTCCCACCGATTTCTCCTCTTTTTGTGCCATATTTTATCTGAACGGAGTATATGGACATCTTCATCGTCGTCCTCGGTATCACTCTGGGATTCGATGTCTTCGTAGTGGGCTGTCACTGTGGGCTGTTTCTTTCCTCCCTCTTCCTTCTTCTCCCTGGTTTGGGTTGGCAGGTCTGGAATTGCGTTCATTTGCCGCATGGTGGCTGCTGACTTTTTTGCTGCTTCGGCAGCGGTTGCCTCTGCAATGGCCTCGGCCATGGTTATGTTTGGCTGATTCAGGAGTTTTCTCTGAAGGGTAGTGTCCTTCAAGCCGAGGACCACACGGTCCCTCATTGCCTCATCCATGTTCTGGAACTCACAGGCTCCTCCGATGTGTCTCAAGGCTGCTACAAAATCTCCTATAGTTTCATCCTCCTTCTGGTCCCTCTTATAGAATTCGTGCCTTTTTATCAAATTCGAGACCACCAGTGCATAGTGCGCTCGGAGCATTCGGTTCAAGTTGGACCAAGTCATCTGTTTGACAACTCTGGGTTTCGCCAGCGCCTTCACCATTTTAAAAATGGCCGGTCTACAGTGTGTAAGGAAGACAGCCCTCTTCCTTTGGTCTGAGATTTCTTCCATTTTGTTGCTTTCTAAGAACGTAAGAAAGCGATCAATATACGATTCCCAATCCTCCTCATCAGGATTGAATGGTGCGGGCAGTGCGTTGTTACCAGCCATCTCTCTCGCTCGGTTCAGATCGCCGCGTGCTTTGGTCTCACCTTCTATGACAATCCCATCCTCGTCGCCAGTGTTCCGTCCAGAAAGAAGCATGTGAGACTGGGTTCCAACAACAACTATTTTATTTAAACTCGCAAGACAAAAGATACGGAACATAGCCCAAGCCACGGCAGCCCTTTATATAGCAGCTTGCCTGTGGCTTGTGGCCAATGACACTCATTTAACTATTCCCGCCGTTTGGCAGCTTCCCGGATTGGTTCTTAATCAACCAATCTGTAAGTGGCCTTTTCGGCCAATCAGAACGAGGGACTTGGAACCTACCAAGTTCCATACAGAACAGTTGGTGTGTAGTGGGCTTGCAGTAATTTCTCTAAGTCCGTCCACACCATCATCTTTACATCGTTGGGTGCTGCCAATGCCTTTGCCATTTTGAATACTGTGAGACTGCAGTGGGTGAGGAAAACGGCTCTTCCTATTTTTGGATACTCCTTGGAGATCACTCCCTTCTAGGAACATGAGGAATCGGTTGATGTAGGATTCCCAGTCTTCGGTTGTTGGGTTGAATGGTGCGGATGGCGAGTTGTTCCCAGACATTTCGTCTCACTCAGTCTTCGTTACCACGTGCGCAACTGGGCTCCTTTGTCTCACTATCTCACCTTAATTGCCAGTGTTGCGTTGTGGGAAAAGAGACTCAAGACCCAGTTGACTTTTTCTCTTTTTAGTTTCTTTCTAGTAACTGTGTGTGGAGAAACAGCGGCAGCCTTTTTTATAGCTGGCTGCTCGTGGCTCGTGGCCAATGATGGCTCTTCAAATCTCCCGCCGCCATGGACCAACCTATCATAGGTAAGTATGCAAATATATAACAATCAGTGCCAGAAGGGGTGAGGGGTGCTTTGTTTGTTTACAAGACTGTGTTTCCGGTTTCACTTTTCTGAACTCTGGTGTTTCCAACAAGGACAATTCTGTACTCAGGCTCTATAAAGAAAAGAGGAGAGGAAAAGATAATATAAGATGATAAGATAATGTAAGGTAAGACAAGATGATAATAAGATAAGATAGCTAAGGTAAGAGATAAGATAGCTAAAGTAAGGTGACAAGACAAGATGGAAAGAGACGAGGGAAAGAGAAGAGGGGGGGAGGAGAGAGAAGTCAGGCAGGAGAAAAAAGTAAAGAGAAGAGAGGAAAGAAAAGGGAAGGAGGAGAAGAAGAAAAGAAGGGAAGAGGGAAAGAAGAGAAGAGAGAAAGATAAGCTAAGATGGAAAGAGAAGGGAAGGGGAAGAGAAGAGGGAAAGATAAGATGATAAGTGAGGTAAGGTACGATAAGATGATGACAAGACAAAATGGAAAGAGAAGAGGGAAAGACAAGGGAAAGGAAAGGAGAAGAAGAAAGGAAAGGAAGGGAAGGGGAAGAGAAGAGAAGAGGAGATGAAATCATGTCCATCAGTACAAGGCGCTGGGTCATGTATTATTGTTGATGGAGATTACAAGAGGTGCAGATCTATGGCCACATCAGTCAGTATTCAGATCTTCAACTGATGAATTGGCTCTAAATGCCACACTCCCACAACCTGGACAAGCCACCCACGCAAACTCTGTTTCGGATTCAAAGCAGACTTGAACTCAAATATGCCCAAGCTTTGAATGGTCATTAGGTGAACTGTTTGTAAATTGAGGACTACCTGTTGCTAATTGGCTAAAGAGAGCTGGCCACTGCATGAGGGAACTTGAGCTGCAATTGGTCGCTGTGAATGCAAAGGGGGAGTTTCCCTGTTTCCCGCCTTTTTCCTCAGTCTGCTCTCTGCGATTTACCTCATGATGTTCCTGCTCTGTTGATGAATGTAAATAACAAGTTTGTGTCAGCATCTATTATCAACATTTGGACCCATTGGCTCTTGCAGTGTATCATAAACACACGGTTATAGTTGATCAGTTGGTAACTTCTGGCTTCTGCCTGAGGCAATCTGCACTGTGATTGGTTGCTGTGGGTGTGGCGAGCGAGTTTCCTCTTTTTCCTGCCTTTTTCTTCCGTCTGCCCTGTCTGCACTGTGATTTACCTCAGGATTTACCTTACAATGCTCCTGTTTGCCTGACGGTCTTGTCTGCTGTAAACATTGATGTAAAATATATTTATTTACATAGGTAGTCCAACAGTTCATTTCGTGACCATTCAAAGTTACAACGGCACAGAAAAAAGTGATTTATGACCATTTTTCACACTTATGACCTTTGCACCATCCCTGTGATCATGTGATCAAAATTCTAAGGTTCGGCGTTCACTTAACACTGCTGCTAACTCAACAGCAGTGATTCACTGCTGTAAAATGGGGCAAAATTCACTTTACAAATGTCTCACTTAACAACAAATGGGGCTTATTTATGGTTGTACGTTGAAAACTCCCTGTATAAAGCTACAAGTTTCTGTCAGCATCTCTGACTCCATTTGGACACCAGCGGCGCAATTACCTGACACCGACTGTTTAATTTTTGTTTTCATATCAGCATCAGAATCTTGGCTTTTCCTAAAAGAATGCACGAATCTAAAATCAAATCCTGTGGCCCCAAAGTGGCTGAGGAATGTTTTTAAGACATTGAAATAATGAATCTTACCCAATTTTAACATTGTCCAACTTCCGCCTGTGCCGCTCCTTGAAGATTAGTTTCCTGGAGAAGAAGAAACAAGATTGTGAAAAAACCTCAGGGAAGTCTTGAGTTGGCTTTGGTTGTCTGGCTAGCCAAAGGCCTTTGCCAGATCTCCTCCTGGAAGGGAAGGCTAGTAGGACAGGGGCTCAGAGATTCTCCCTTCCCTCCTCTCCTCCTCTCCATAAACCCCTTCCCTTAGCACTGATGATGTAACCTAGTTGGGTCATGAAATGTCTGCAAGGAAACCACCAAGCTTAGAGAGCACCAGGGACCCTCTACATTCCTCCTCTTCCTCCTCCTCTCCACAACCACTCTTCCTTAGCATTGATGATGTCACCTAGTTGGGTTATGAAACGTCTGCAAGAAATCCACCAAGCTCAGAGAGCATCAGGGACCCCCTAGATTTTTTATCCTCCTCGTCCTCCTCCTCCTCCTCCTCCATAATTGACCAAAGAAGGCCTCAAGTTACCTTTTCAGGTGTCTTCATGGGACAAATGCAAGTCATCTCCTCACTCCAGTAACTGAATCTTTGGTTGGTCCCAGCAGCACATCGGATACTTAGCTGCACATCTTCTAAGACCTCCTGAGGACCTTCTGGCTGGAGACTTTGCCACTCCTCCTTGCCTGTAATCTGAAATTCCACCAGGAACCGGGAGGCCCATCTTTTGGCCAATGGTTCGATAGTGATCTGGAAAAGATTTGGTTCAACCTGCTCAATCTTAGGAGAAGGTGGACATCTAAGTCCAATTTCGGGCTCCTGAGGCTCGTTGGAGACTTCCTCGGTCAAGGTTGAACTTTTCTCTTCCGTAATCATGGAGTCAAAGAAATCCTTCAGGATCTCCATGCTCATTTTCCAAAACATTTCCGCAGCAGCGTTGTAGCTTCCTCCATATTCTTGGTCAGCAAAGAGGACTGAATTTTTGGGTCGGAAGTACAAAGGGATTCCTGACTCATCCCAAGCACACAGCAAATCTTCTTCCTCCACGACCACCAGGACAGGTGGGCTCTCCCCATCTGCAAAAGTGATCAGGAGTTGGACGTTATTCTCCATGTCTTTTGCCAACATGGAGAGGATGGAATCAATGATCCATTTCTGGGTGTGGGCTGAATGGTCATGGAAGTCCTGGGCCACAAAGCAGATGGCCTCAAGCTGGGAAATGTTCCTTCCCCAGGAGCAGAATTTCTGGAAATGCTCCTCAACCTCTTTCTTGTCCATCGTGATGTTTCCAAAGTCTCCAGTGTCAAGTATCATGACTGAGTAGGGAATTCGGAAACCCTCCTGATGGCGCACTAAGTAGACGGTGATATCACATGTTTCACTTTCAGCTTTCCTTCTCAGAGGAGTTTGAGGAAGGAATTGGAACCAGAAGTGATCTTCCCACTGGACACCCAGAATATAATTGACCATCCTGTTGTACAGAGTGGTTTTCTCAGACTGTGTTCCTTCCATCACCAGGATCATCTTTGTGGACACTTCATTGTTCATCTGTCCAAGCTTGTACAAGACAGGGGATAAGGAGCCAACAAAGGGGATTTTCTTCAGGGGAAGGGCGAACATTAATAGCTGTCCATCCTCCACCAGGGAGCTTTTCTGAATGAACTGGTGTGGGCTACATTACCTGCATCTTCTTTCTCCAGTGATGTGGAGACTTCCACCTCCTTGCTGGGGACACTCAGAGCTCCATTATCACACATGGCCGACACCCGTACTCTATACGTTGTCTGGGGCTTCAGACCTTCAATGGAATAAAATTCTGTTTTTCTCCCAGTCCTTTTTTCAGTCCATTGGTCCTTCCCAACTCCAAGCCTCCACTGTTCTGTACTCCACCTTGTACTCCTTGACCACAACTTTGGAGGCAATGATATTGGGATTCATCCAGGCCACAGAGATGACAGAAGATGCTGCAGTGACTTCCTTAATTTCTCAGGAGGGCTGGTGGGAAGAGTCTTTATGGGTGGGCTCAGCTCACTGGTTTTACTAAAGCCTGTCTTGCAACAAGCAGTGTACTGGAACTGATACTCTTTCAGCAGGAACATCTCAGCATCCTCTGTCAACATGGTCACCCAGTTTTCTTCTCCTGAAATCAGGTACCATAAGATATAGCTGGAGATGGCAGCTTTCCACATTCAGCTGGCTGAAACTTCAGTTGAATGCTGTCGTGTCTCACTTCATTGATCAGCAAAGGGAGAGGTTTTGAGGGCAACTCAAAAGTTCTTACTGACAAGATCTCCATCTTCATAAAGGTATATCGAGGCTCCTGGGTTGTCCACATCTGGGAGTGAGGCCACCACAAAGCAGATTGGATTGATACTGAAAAAGTCTTGGATTGATTTGGCAGCTTGGCGAGCAATGTGGGTCCTCTCCTTGTCCTCAAACTAGGCCTTGCCTTTCTTCACCCCAGGAGTGGACCTGGTTGACTTAGTTGATCCTGGCAAGAATTGCTCCTGAAGCCAATCCTGAAAGCTCAACAGAAATGGCTCCTCTTTGTGTAAAGAAGTATAGAAGTATACTTTTGAATATAAAGGAGACACATATACATTCTGGGGGTCTAGAACTATTTCTTCCAGCTTGTTCTGAAAGGATATAACTTCTATATCACTTAGTATAGTCAGATAAGATTTGACAAAGTTCACCTCTCTTTTCCTGCTGTCCAGAAATTCATGGAGACTTTGGCTGTTGAAGGGAGACCGGTTGATGGATGCTAAAATGTCCACCAGGGTCCCTTCCTCCTGTCCTCCTCCCCAGATGGAAGGCAACACTCTGGCCAGCTGTTTCTGGAAAGTCTGCCTCTGTTGTCTGCACAGATCT
Source organism: Laticauda colubrina (assembly GCA_015471245.1). Lineage (NCBI taxonomy): Eukaryota > Metazoa > Chordata > Lepidosauria > Squamata > Elapidae > Laticauda > Laticauda colubrina. The sequence continues at coordinate 705,638 of BLBF01000100.1, forward strand.
GCTGGATTTTCCTCTTGATCTCAGGGAAGATCTCAGTGATGGGATTCTTGGCTAGATCATTGCTTTGCATCTGGATTTCATTGAGTTCCTCCAAGATCTTTTCCATATCAAAGATCAATGCTAGGCTGATCTCATGGACTATCTTGGCTGTTCTGGTGTCCAGCTTAGTCAGTGGGTAGAGCCAGACTCTCATAGGAACAGCCTTCTCCCCATCTTTCCCTAACATTTTTGGTAGAGTTTCATAAACTATGATCGCATCTTGGAAAGTCACTGGATTTTTGTTCAGGGAAAAGTCTCCATGGAATTTGCACCAGAGCATTCTCTTTTTCCTCCTCAGTTAGTTTGACCTCTGCTTCTCCTCCGATAGATATTTCCTTTGTGAGGGTAACCTGGAGGTTTCCTTCTATATTTTTTACCATCTCTGTTGAAGAAACTTCTCGGTCAAAGACAAAGAAAGCCTGGGCTTGGTGGTGGTGGTGACCACGTGGGTGGCTGTGCCATGCTCAAAGATGGCTGGGTAAGAGACATTCTGGATTCCTTGTTGGCTCATTGTCAGCTGTTCATACTTGGTAGTGGTTTTGTACTGAATGGTGACTCTGGCCTGTTGCTTGGACTTCTTGGTGTCCTGAAGATACTTGGCTGACCTTCCTATGTCAATAATCCCCCCAAGGAAATTGCCCTTGAGGGAGGCTGAGATGTCCAAGGCAGAGGCCTTATCATCAATGGTGTCGAACGTAAGGATTTCAGATTCTATCTTGGGCTGAGGCTTGATGGTTAGGTCCTTCTGAAGTGAACTGCAGCCCCAAAGGGTGATCCCTATGTGGAACAGGCAAAGAAACATGAAACCAGACCTCCAGAACATTTGGAGCTGGATAGAGAAGTCTGAGTGAACTAGGAGACATCATTTCTCCACCAGAGAAAATTCCACAAAATTTCAAGAGGCTTTTGAATGAGTAGAGAGGAACGGGAATTGCTATGCGCCTATGGATTTCAAGAAAGATCTCCCACTTCCTGGAGAAACCCTGTTTTTCATCAGGGGTACAGAGGGGTCTTCAGGGTGCAGGCTGCCCATAGGAAAGACCCTAGCAGCACAGTATGGGAATTAATGCCCTTTGCTTCATAACTCTGGGGTGATGGGGTAGGATCTCAACTGCCTTTTATTTTAGCCCTTTTCCAAACAAGTTAGTGTCTTCAATTTGGGGAAGGAAACCCACCTTGTGTTTGGTAAGTGAGGGCTGGACCTTATCTGGGCATGGCCAAGGGATGGATACACATTCCCACAGAGGAAGTCCTACCCAACTAACCCCCTAGAAGGTTGTGTGTCCAGGAGTCTTGAGCTGAGACCATGCATTGATTGATGTGCTGGTTAGACAGTACATAGTTTAGGAATGAGAACTGCCCCGTTAAGGGAATGCTTCATGGGGAATGTAGTTATAGCCTCTTGAGAGATATAGTTCATATCACGTGGTCGCATCTGTAATCCTGATTGGTCACTGACTTGATCTCTGGTTGGGCTGGGGGAGTTTTTGGGCATTCTTACCTGAACCCCAGCATCGAAAGGGAGATTTCCTTTGCTATAACACTATGGGATGAAGAGCACCATCTTTTCATACTATTGAGGCAACTATTGAGGCAAAGGTTGGACATTAGATGAATCTCAACATAACTGTGAGTTATACTTTGAGGATGCCTAATAAAATCCAATAAACTAACTTTAGATGGAAGCCTTTGTAGTATTTAATTGCTGCTCCAGGAGCCTGGAGACATGAAAATCGAAGTACCCAATTGCCTGCCTTCCTCCCAAATTTTTTGCAGGGGATGCCCACCCATCAGCTCCTCCTCCAGCTCCTTTACCTGGGATGAGGGCATCTTTATGGCAGTCGTACACCATTCCCAGCTGGAAAGGTCATCTCAGGGCTGGGGTCTCAATAGTCTCTTCGGTCTGGGCCATGCTGGGTTCCTGCGTGTCACTAACACCTCTGCTACCCTGCGGTGAAAAAAGAAAACAAGAGAATAACAGCGTTGGAAGGGACCTTGGAGGTCTTCTAATCCATCCCTCTGCTCAAGCAGGAAATCCTATTGTCAGCTCATAAACATTCCTAGGCCTGTTTTAGTAGTTGCCATAAAAAAAAGTATGCCACAGTTGACTTGCTGTCAGGATTCCAGCAATTGCCCTAATTAAATCATGATTCTCAAGCCAACTTCAAAACACTTCAAAGGATTCTTTAGAGGCGACATACTGGCACTGCCCTGGATGAAGCCAACTCCGCCATACATCATTTACAGTCCCCTGTGACCCTGTTTTCCCCCTCCCCCCTGGGTGTCTCAAACCAGATTCTCCAATTGGGCTGGGTGTCATCCATCACGTTCTCCAATTACGGTCTGGGTATCACATACTCCAGTTCCAATTCTCTTCCTCGTCATTTTTGGGCCACTTTGTAAGACTGGTGGACTTCAACACCCACAATTCCTTCAGAGGCATGGCTGCTGGGGAACTCTAAGAGTTTAACAGATTAACAGAGTTGGAAGGGACCTTGTAGATCATCCAGTCCAACCCACTATCCAAGCAGGAGACCCTATGCCATTTCTGACAGATGGCAGTCCAATCTCTTCTTGAAAGCCTCCAGAGATGAAGCTCCCACAACTTCCGAAGGCAACTTCTGTTCCTGGGTTGATTGTTCTCACTGTCAGAAAATTCCTCCTTATTTCCAGGTTGAATCTCTCCTTGATCAGTTTCCATCCATTGTTCCTTGTCTGGCCTTCAAAGATGTTTTGGAGAATAGCTTGACCCCGCCTCCTCTTTGGGGCAGCCCCTCCTCAAATATTGGGAGATGCCCTCCTGTCTCCCCTTCTCTTCCGTAGACTAGTCAGGCCCACTTCCTGCAACTGTTCATCGTATGTTTGAGCCTCCAGTCCCCTCAACATCCTGGCTGCTCTTCTCTGCACCTTTTCTAGAGTCTCCACATCTTTTTTATAGTCTGGTGACCAAAACTGAATGCAGTACTCTAGGTGTGGCCTTACTAAGGCTTTACATAGTGGTATTAGTACCTCCCGTGATCTTGATTGTATCCCTCTATTCATGCAACTTAGGATTGCATTAGCTTTTTTGACTGCTGCCGCACACTGCAGGTTTATATTTAAGTGATTGTCCACTGGGAGTCCAAGGCCCCTCTCACAGCTACTACTGTTGTGCCAGAGACCATCTATTCTATAAACTCTGCATTTGGTTTTTCTTCCTTAAATGTAGTATCTTACTTTTCCTGCTATTGAATTTCATTTTGGTGGATAGGGCCCCAGGTTCAAGTCTGTCAAAGAGCTTTTTGGATCCTGAGCTGGTCTTCTGGGGTGTTGGCTACTCCTGGTAGCTTAGTGTCCTCTCCAGATTTGATGAACTCCCCTTCCATTCCCTCAACCAAGATATTTCTGAAGATATTGTAGAGACCTGGGCCTGAGACGGAACCTTGTGGCACCCCGCTGCTTACTTCCCTCCGTGTAGATGTAGGGCCATTAAGGACTACTCACTGAGTATGGCTTGTCAGATAATTACCCCTCCATCTGGTGGTGATGCTGTCTGTCCCACCTTCTTCTAGCATACCTAGAAGTAAATTATGGTCTACTTTGTCAAATGCCTTACTGAAGTCCAAGTAAATTTCATCCACAGTCTTTGTTGGGTCCAGGAATTTAATGCCTTTGTCAAAGAAGCAGAGGAGGTATTCAGCAGGTTCTGACCGGTTCTGCAGAACCAGTTGCAGAAACTTTGAATAGTTTGGAGAACCGTCAAATCCAACCTCTGGGTAGCCCCGCCCCCATCTATTCTCTGCCTCCTGAGTCCCAGCTGATTGGCTGGGACTTCTTTGATTGCCCTGCACAGGAGTGCGGAGCTGTAAAGCAGGCTAGTGAGGTGGGGAGGGAATGGGGATTTTGCAGTATCCTTCTCCTGCCATGCCCACCAAGCCATGCCACCAGGGGTGGAGTTCTACCTGGTCAGACCGGTCATATAGGACTGGTTGTTATGATTCTGCCCAATTCAGAGAACTGGCAAATTGCCCCACTGGCTGGTGGTGCCCCTCCCTGCCGTCCACTCACTCCTTACCTGGCATGCCCACCATCAAACTTGCCTGCTAAGTTGTTATTTCTCCTTTTTTTCCTCCTGACCATCATCTGTTCTGCTGTGCCAGGAGATTTAGATTAGCTGGATAGCAGCAAATGTTTGGATTTCTTGCTTTCCAGCTAGTCTTTAGATCTTCGGGTCTGCTTTTAAGCACAGCCGGACCTCCCTTAGGACTGAAGGTTGGCTTGCAAGCAAATTCAGCGCAGACTCACGGCAAGCAAATTTGAGAGGCTGAGCTAGTCGATGGCAGATAGAGAGATCACTGAATGATTCAGTGAGCAACCCAGTCTGCCTGCCTGCTTTGCCTGATTTTGGGTAAAAGTTGCTCTTTTATATAAAAAAAAATTCAATATTTATATAAATATTTATAATATTTACATACAAGCCATGCCCAGCCAGTCACATGATCACCAAGCCATACCCTCACATTAGGCCACACCCACAGAACTGGTTAGTGGTCCCTGGGATCTAAAATTATGAGTTTGGGTGTGGTCCCTGAGGTTGGCAACCCCTGATGTAGGGTATTCTGTTGCGAGCAGAGGAGTGTACTACTCTTCTCGTGAAATACTTCTGGATTCACTCAACCATAATAATATCCAATGTACAGTTCAGATTCCAGACAGATGAGCTGTATTCGAGTATTGGTCTAGCAAAGGTTTTCTATGCTCTAATTCAGTGGTTGCCAACCAGTGGGCCGGGGACCACTGGTGGTCCACAAGAAGATTTTAGTGGTCTTCAGAGAAATGTCACTCCCCCAAAGCAATTAATCCAGGCTGCCCAGGAACACAAGACTGCGCCACCCACATGGCCTGCGGGAACACAAGGCTTGCATCGCTTGCATTGCAAGCAACAGGAGGTAGTGAGGGGAGGGGGGGAAGGGTGGGGGGGACTCACCCCACTTGCCCCACGTGCCTGGCCTGGGCACCGGGTTGCTTCTTTCTGCTTCTTTCTTCTTCTGCTTTTGGCTGCATGCAAGGAAAGCAGCAAAAGTCTTTCTTTCTCCCCCCCAAACTCTGCCAGAAATGAGTCTTTGGGACTCTGCAAGGCCTCCTGCTCCAAGAGGCTGCACAAAGACTACCACATCTACATCTACTGTCATCTACAAGGTTGATTGATTGACAGTAGTTGACAGTTTTGCAATATTTGAGGGGTTGCCCCAAGGAAGAGAAGGTCAATTCTCCAAAGCAGGCAGGACAAGAAGATATGGATGGAAACTAACGAAGGAGAGATCCAACCTAGAACAGTTGGAACAATTAATCAAATTAAGCTTTGATTATTACACAGATCAATTTCCACATCTGGAATATTTATTTTATATAGTATGTGGTGGTTTTTTTGTTAAATATGGATAGGAAGGCTTTAAACTATTTGTAGTTTTTTTTAAAAGACAATTTTATTAAATTTTTACACTTTCAAAACCAAACCATATATACAATTTTGCAGTAAGTTGTGGCATCGACTTTCCTGTATTCATTTACATTCATATACATCATTTACATTTACATTTTACATTATCTGACCAAACATACAATTTTTCTCAAACCGTGTAATATTCTATTTCTTCCTTCTCCTGCAATTCCATTGTAAATGTATTCATTTCTGCACAATCCATAATTTTTTTTATAATTATATTATTTGTGGGACTCCTCTCTAAATTCCAATTTGGAGCATATGTTATTTTAGCTGTTGTTAGTATATGTATTATTATATATTAAACATCTTTCTTGTATTCACCTCTGATTAACCCCAATAAGAACATTTCAAGCTTAAGTTCTATTTTTAAACCAATTAAGTCTTGCAGCCAAATTTTTATTTTGTTCCAAAATTTCTTTGCTTTAGAACACAACCACCACATATGAAAGAAGGTGCCTCATTTCTTTTTGCATTTCCAAAATATCAGGTTCAGATTTGGGTAAATTCTGGCCAATCTCCTTGGTGCTAGAGGCCAACAATAGAACAATTTTATGGAGATTTTCTTTGTACGTAGCTGCCATTGTTAATTTGTAGTTTTTTTGTCCAATTTGTAGTTATCTAAGGGGAGGAGACTGATAAAGATGAGGGAGTCAGAAGGCAGGACAAGAAGTGATGGATGGAAACTAATCAAGGAGAGAACCTGGAATTAAGGAGAAACTTCCTAACAGGGAGGACAATTCACCGGTGGAACTGCTTGTCACTCGAAATCGTGGGTGCTCCATCACTGGAGGCTTTCAAGAAGAGATTGGACAGCCACTTGTCTTAGATGGTCTAGGGTCTGCTGCTTGAGCAGGGGGTCAGACTAGATGACTTCCAAGGTCCCTTCCCACTCCATCATTCTGTCATTCTGTCAGCATCTTCTGCTCAAACAGGGGGTCGGACTAGATGACCTTCACTCCGTTATGCTGTTCTGTTCTGTTCTCAAAGATTATACAGCCCTCGGCCTTCTGTCCCTGACTGATAAGATAAGGCCGGGTGTGAAGCCTGCAAAAGATTTCGAGCCAACGGTGCCCCAAGAAGAAGGGGAAAAAGGCAAACTAGCGCTGCGTTGTAATTAATTAACTGATGGATTTGCAATGGGGAGGGGGGAAGGCGGCCTGGTCTGTCTCCCACTCCCCCCCCCACCATCCTTGTAAACAGGATCAAAATTCAAGCACTTTAACCCAACTCCACACAGCACACACACACACACACACACACACACTGTGAGCAGCAAGGCCTCCAACCCCCCACAATCTTCCAGAGAAGCCTCCCTCTCTTCCCCCACCCCATTTCCCCCCACTGTCTCCCTATTCCCCACTCTTGGGCCCCTCCCCCCCCCCTTTTACCTTCCCTGCCCTTCGCAGCTGCTGCCCCCCAGCTGGAGCCGAGCCATCATCATCAGATGCTGCTGGAGGCTTTCCACCTTCACTTGACACAACAGGACAGGGTGGGGCCTGGGGGTTGGAAGACAACTCAGGCTGACCTCTCGTTTTTGGGAAAAAACCCAAAACCATGAGAAATAAGAAGAAAAGTCGGTCTGCTGACCAGGAGAAGAGAAGTGAAGAAAGAGAAGAGAACAAAAGTGGAGAGGAGAAGAGAGGAGAAGAGAGGAGAAG
>BLBF01000100.1:720354-730796 GCA_015471245.1 Laticauda colubrina
GAGAGAGAGAGAGAGAGAGAGAGAGAGAGAGAGCAATGACAGGACATAGCTAAGATGGGAGAACATTCCACCCAGGGATTTGTCGCCTGTGAACTTCAAGTTGGCTTTGGAGTAATGCACTTGATTTTTAGGAGACTACACCTTTATCGACAAACTAGCAGGGTACCTGTGCTTCGCTACGAAATAATGTGGTCGGGTTTAGTTTTTGGGGAGGAAAATAAAGGGGGGGGAATTCTGCCTCTGCCTACCAGCATCCACCAGCATTCATCTGGCTAGCGTCCTGTTTGGAAATTGAAACCGTAATTGCTGTGTGAGCAAGGAGACAGCAAGGAGCCTGCTCTGGACTAAAGCTGTTTAGTGTTGTGAAACTGAAACTGAAACTCCTCTGCTTATGTTTTACATTGGGACAGATTTCTTTTCAGGTGGGGAGGAGGAGTAGAACTCCTTAGCATCAGAGCGTGTTAATTGCTGTAGAAGAAAGACTAATCAAATACTAATACTCTGATGGTCATTTTGAAAAATCCTTTCTTAGTGGGCCCCCAGAAGTCAAGAAGAACATCCAGGCCAAATGTTAAGTTTGTAGGCTTTTACGGTTCTGGAGACTTTGTGATGATGCGTGGGTGCTCTTTCACTTTTATATATACAGATGAAGTTAAAGATCGGTCTGGCTTAAAGGTTCGAGTTGCAGCAAGCCTGGCCTGTACAATGTTTACTTATCATAAGAAAAACAGCCCATCGTTCCATTTTATTTATATTTATTTATATTTCATACTTCTTCACTCTCCACCTAGCAACTTAATGATAGCGGAATTCACTGAACAACTATGGTCAAAGAGGACATAAAATCAGGCACTGCTGAGTTCAACCATCTTGGTTAGGAACATAAAATTCCTGTTCCAACTGTGGCTGTAGACGAGTATGCAGAGTATGCTCGACTTATGACCAGAATGGAGGCCAACATTCCTGCTACTAAGTGAGACACTTGTCTTTGAGTTTTGCCTAATTTTACCACCTTTCTTGACCCCATTGTTAAATAAATCGCTGCAGCTGTTATGCTAATAACACAGGTTTTAAGAGAAACTGGTTTCTACAGATTTGCACCTATTCTCTAGAACCGGTTGCTAACATTCTAAGCAGTTCGGAGAATTGGTTATAAGAAAAAATTCCTGGCCTAATCCTGTCAGGAAGGCAAGAAGGAAACATTCTGGGGTTGCTTACGGAAACTGCCTCTCCATTAACTCTTATTACGTTCTTGGCAGGACTAGACTTCCTGTCTCAGGAATGTCTCTGGATTTTTCCCCCCCCTCCTTTGCTGGTACTTTGCTTGTGTGGAGGGACCATTCAAAGTTACAATGGCACTGAAAAAAGTGACATGACCATTTTTCACACTTACGACTGTTGCAGCATCCCCATAGTCATGAGAAGCCAGGCGAGAAGATGCGTGCCTCGATGTGAGGCACGCCTAGCCAATAACATTTAATGGATAGATGATTAATATATAGCCACGTCCACCCAGCCACATGACTACCAAGCCCATCAACTAAGCCACGCCCACAGAACCAGTTGTTAAAAAAATTGAATCCCACCCCGGACACATCCATAGCCCAGAGTCATCAATCATACTCACCAGTTAGAAATTTGTGCATTATTTGATGCTATGTTACCATTTACTGTTTACTTAGATAATAGTTGGTAGTGGTGAGATTATCATAAAAATAAAACAACAGACTGTGATAATCAGAATCCATAACAAGCTTTATTTAATAGATACTGCAATATCGACCCCTGATCTCCCAGACTGCAGTTTGAGAGAAAGGAGACACCCCTTCCAGTAAATACAACCTTGTATAGGATTATCATATTTAAAAGGTTACATAACACTTCATGTTTTGCACCCATAGGAATTACAGAGACTCTCATAAGAAATCCATGGAAATCCCCCAACTTTCTCCACTTCACCACTTATCATCAGATTTCCTGTTTTCTACTTAAAAGATTACACAAGAGATCATTAATAACTCTTATAATGTCAGGATGACCCTTTATGCATCTCAGACCAAGCCAAGGACATAATATTTTGCAATTCTACATAACTTTAGCAAAATAAACACATTCATAACAAGTTATATAAATGTTTTGATCTCTAAAAGTTCAGCTTAAGAGCAAACATGGAGTCTGTCTTGTTCTTTATATTCTTAGGTGAATAAGAATTTCCACATAAAATAGTAGTGGACTTTATAATTCCAGGCAGGCAGCAAGCTGGTTAGACAGTATATACTTAGTTTAGGAATGAGAGCTGCTCCCTTAAGGGATTGCTTCATGGGAAATGTAGTTAATACCTCATGGGAGATGTAGTTCATGTCATGTGATCACATCAGTAATCCTGATTGGTCACTGACTTGATCTCCGGTTGGGCTGGGAGAGTTTTTTGGGCATTCTTACCTGGACCCAGAATTGAACGGGAGATTTTGTTAGGAATGTAAGTTACCTAACAGGTATTTGGGTTGGAAATATATAAACCAGGATTGACATTTTAAAACTGTATATTTAAGAAAATCTCAAACAGCCATAAGATGGAGCCAGAAACCTGGGTTTTCTCAGTGTCTCAGTGAGTCTCTGTTCCTTCTGTTGGAGAGAGTTGCCGTTCCTCCTAAATGACTGTTACTGATCATTGATGTAAGTCTGTTACTGAACTGTTTTTTGACACTGGACTTTGATCTTTGGATTATCCCTGAACGGAAAACTGACTGCCTTACCTGTGAATGACTTGGACTGCTTGTTTGGACTGTGCTTAAACATTTATTGGAAATAAAAAAACCTACATTTATTGTACAGTGTATCTATGTGCTGTGTGTGTGTTATTCTTCCCTACTCTCACTACGTCTCTCTGTATGTGCTCATTCTCCTGACGGGGAATTACCTCAATACTGGTTATGGGCCCAGGCCATACCAGGCACAGATAATTGAGAGTTAGTGTGAATACACAGAACTGTATACAGACAGCTGTTTACTGATCAATTGTGGGTTACTATCCTGGTAAAGATGGCACAAGGCACTTCAACAAGTCTATCACTGATAACCTGGTTATCAGTGATGGAACAAACTATGTTTCCTGGTCTGTGAAGTGTAGTCTACTTCTGTGTAGAGAAGGTTTATGGAATGTAGTTCAAGATCCACCAGAAGTAAATGCTTGGGATCCAGAAAATGAGGACGATGCCAAAAAGATTGCTGGAGAAGAGTCTGCTGTTACGTGTTAGGAAAATTTGAAGAGGATTTATGTTCGTGACAGTGTAGGTGTACACATACATCTTACATGTAAACTGTTTAGAGCACGTCTTCTGAAAGGTGGTGATATGTTAGCTCATTTAAACTTCATGAAAATAACTTTTCAAGAGTTTCATGAAATAGAACTGATATTTTCAGATCTGCATCAAATTTACACCATTCTTTCCTCATCAGATAAAAGTTATGAAGATTATGTACCGTGTTTCTCATATAATAAGGCTGGGGGATGACTTAATTCCCTTCCCCTTGCATCTTCGGGCGGGCGGCGACGGCTTGGATGTTGACCTTGGCTTTGATAGGGCATTTCGTATTGGGGTCAACGCAGGCAGCACCATATCCAGGTGTGTAACAAAAGTACTTCCTAACGGCAAGCCCCCCCACTATTCCCCCCCATTTTGCATGTTTTAATATAGGCCTTAATTTGGGGGGAGGGGCTTAATTTAATTTCATGCCTATAAAACATGCTGGAACTTCCTATTGGGGGAGGCCGTATTGTTGGAGAAACAGGGTATCTTCACTGGAAGTCCTGCCCAGAGATAAACTGACATTGACTGACATAACTGGAAGATTGTTAGATGAGGCAAGAAGACGGCTGGATAGGGAGCAACTGAGGAAGGAACAACCACAAGAAGAGAATTTGTCTTCAACTGCCTATACTGTTAGGAAATGTTTTTCTTGTGGGGCTAGGGGATATATAATTAGATTCTGTAAGAAAGGAAAACAACATAATAGTGGCAATCACCAGAAGGCCAAAAAGAATGCTAGTTTAGTTATGTCTAGCAATTCAACTGTAAACCATGATTTGTGGGTTGTTGATAGTGGAGCATCGCAATGCATTACTAAAGATAGAAAAAGATTTGTAGAGATGTCCACGAGTAAACAACATGTATCACTGGCAAATGGATGGAAGATGATGGCATCAGGTGAAGGTACTGCATATTGTTCTTGTATAAACAAACATTTAACTATGTTATATATATCTAAACTGAAACTTAATTTATTATCAGTAAGGGCTTTAATTAATCTTGGTTATGTAGTCACCTTTAGGGGAGATAACCTTTAGGAGTATAACAGAGAAAGAGGGTAAAAGTGTTACTGCTACTTTAGAGAATGATATATATATTCTACATGATGACCAGTTGAAGATGGTTAACTCGGTTTATAACAATGTTAAGCCACACTTTAATTCATTTATTTATTAACAAACATTCCACTACGTTACAGTAAATATTTTATCCATCATTTTAGTCATATTTTCTAAATTTATTTCTATTGACAGCATAACAATGCTATGTTATGTACCTTTGCAGAATCCCTTTTACAATAAAATTTTCACCCATTATCTCTAAACAAGCTTATGGTTACAATTCTTATATCTTTTTCCTGCTTCTCTATTTCTTGTTTCTATCTTTTATAACTTCTTTTTCTTAGCTCCTTCCCCCTCTTCTTCTCCCTCCCCTTTTTACCCCCTCGTCTCCATACGACTAACTCATCTGTTATCCCCTCTTCTGTTGCTTTCTAACATACTTATCTTTCAAATTGTTCTTCTTCTTTTTGGTTGTTTTTTCTGGTCTTAAACCTTTTACTCTCTTTCTCCCCTTTCATTCCCCCCCCACTTAAAATTATTTGATAATTAAAGATGGCTTCTTCTTTGTCCCAATCTTCTTGTTCTGCAAGTGTTTCTTGTTGTTTCTCATAATTCCAGATCTCCATTTCTAAGAATTGAAATGCAAAGCCAAAAGAGCCTCTCCCATCTTGTGCATCTTCTTTCCATTTTTAAAGTTCCATTTTCAGTTCTTCTAAGAGTGATACCATTTTGAAGATTTTTAAACAACCACCCGGTTAATTTTAGTCATCTAAATGCAAAAAACCAAAAAACACCAAATAATCCAGATAATCCAAGTCTGTTTCTTCTTGCTTCTTTTTCAACTTTCTCTTCCTGGGGTTTTATTTTGTTGCCAACTTTCAGTTAAAATGTATTTTTGAGGAATCTTGCTAAAATTTCACTGTAAATTCCTTTAAGTTACAGTTCCATTTCTTAGTGCCAGGTAGTCTTCTCCATTTTTCCAGATCGTGTCCTTTTATCCTTTTTCTTTCTCCTTTCCTGCTTTTAAAAACTTTTAAATATCCAGAAATCTTTATTATCCCTTTGACTTTTATTTTCAGCTTAGATACCTATTAATGTCAAAGTGGATTTTTTTTCCAATTTCTTGCTTAAGTGTCTTGGCTGTCAGTATAAGGAAGGGAAGGAAAAAAAAGCTAATCCTTTCCCTTCTCTCTCTCCTTTGCAGCTTCAAAATCTTCTTTGGGAACAATGTTATTTAATTTAAATTCCAGGGTATCTAACGCTGTTGCTTTTTCGGTTTAACCCAGTCAACCAGAACTTTCTCTTCTTATCTTCTTCCTGCACATTCTTTTCTGGTTCAGTTCTTTGAGGTGGCCATTTCTGACCACCGCTGCAACCACCTTCGGGAAAGGGAGTAATGGCCAGCTGGGGAGGAGAGATGCGGCTCTCCTTGACCCTGCTGGCAGTCTCCCCTCTCTTCACCACCTCTTTGAGGTGACTTAGCCCCGAAACCAGCCGGCTCGGGGTGCTCCAGCAGTGAGCATGGATCGAAACCGCGCACGATCACGGATTCCAGTCTATTGCCAAAGAGACTCACACCAGAAGTTCAACATTCCAACATTTCTTTAACTGGCTAAGGTTTTCTGAGAGAAAAATGAAAAGTAAAGTAATTACTTTAGTTACTGATTATGGGACTATAATAATCAAAAGATTCCAAACTATGCTGAAATTGGCTGGTGTTGAGCATAAATGTTCTGCACCTTACAGACCACAACATAACTCATTTGTAGAACAAAGAGGGCCAACATTCAAGCCATGGCTCGCACAATGTTATCTGATTCAGGATTACTTGAAACACTGTGGGGTGAAGCCATAATGTGTAGTAATCATGTTTCAAACAATATATTAAATACAACAACTGGAGAATTACCATTCACTCGCTGGCATGGCAGAAAGCCAAATTTAAGTTACCTGCACACATTTGGAGCTCCAGCATGGGTGCATATTCCCTCACAAGTAAAACCGAATGGGCAACATAGAGCTAAGAAGTTATTTTTTGTGGGTTATGAGGCCAACCATAGATTGTTTGGATTTTGGGATCAAGGCACAGCTCATGTTTATTGTAGTGCTAGTGCAACATTTCTTGAGCACGTTGGGTGGGATAAACTGGAACAGGAATCCAGAAATGATATTATTATTGAAACCCAAATAGTCCCTAAAGATAAAATCAGTAAACCACGAATAGCCATTAAAGAGGAAGCACAGGAGGAGGTAGAAGAACAGGAGCAGGTGGCACAGATGAGTCCATCAGTTAGCCCTGTATTACCAAGACGTTTAACCCCAGTAACACGACCACCTGATAGATATCAGGCTAGTGTTGTATGCCAAGTGAATACAGTTCCAAGTAATTATAGCTAATTGAAACTGATAAGGATCAGGCTGCTTGGCAGAAAGCAATGGATCAGGAAATGGAATCTTTAAAAAGACTGGAGGTATACGAAAATGTTAAGTTACCACAGGTAAACTTGCCATAGGATGTAAATGGATATATAAGATAAGACAGGTGTAGATGGGACTGTTACCCATAAAGCCAGGTTAATAGCACAAGGGTTTAATCAGACAACAAATGACTATGATGAGGTGTTTGCACCTAGTCTGAAGGATACTACATTAAGGGTAGCATTAGTGTGGACAGCTAAGGAGAAATACATTATAAATCATTTGGATGTAGAGACGGCATATCTGCATGCACTGTTGCAACACACCATATATTTAAAGAAACCTTTAGGTCTCAAAAATGATAATACTGATAATAATGATTGCTGGAAATTGAAAAAGAGTCTTTATGGTTTGAAGCAATCAGAATATGAGTGGAACCAATGTATAGTTAAAGAATTAACTAAGATAGGTTTTGTAGCTGGCATGGCTGATCCATGTTTGTTCAAAAGAGAAAGTAATGGGGTAGTGTCATTGTTGCTATTGTTCACTGATGACAAAGCATTAATCACCAAAACTGAACAAGAAGCTCCTGAGATAATCTCACTGTTAAAGAGGAAATTTAAGATAAAACAGTTAGGAGAAATCAAACATTATCTTGGTTTAAAGATAGATAGAACTAGGGGAGGATACAAGATCTCACAGGCAGAAAAAAGTAACCAATTACTAAAAAGTTTTAAAATGGAACTTTGTAAGCCAGCTAAAACACTTATGAGCCAGGAGTTTAGCCATAGTGATGTTCAAAGTCCTATTTTTGATAAGAACATTTATCAGTCTTTGATTGGTAGTTTATCTTATCTCAGTAATTGGTCAAGGCCAGATATAGCATACAGTGTTAACCCATTAGCGAGATTTGACTCTGAGCCGACTGAAAGACACTGGCAAGCTGCTAAACATGTGTTAATATATTATTATGCATTGTATTTGGAGCCTAAAGAAGAATGAGTTTAACTGCATATGCTGATGCAAGTTTTGCTACAGACATAAATAAAGTAAAATCTACATTGGGTATTGTAGTATTATTGGGAAAAGCATTGATGGGATGGAGATCTATTAGACAGAAACATCTAAGTTTGTCAACCATGGAAGTTTTGCATAAACAATTATTAATTGATATGGGAATTAATGTAACAGATTCTATTGTTTTTTTACGAAGACAACCAATCAGCAATACAGATGGCTTCAAATATTGCTGTTAAAACAAGAACAAAACACACAGATTTAAGATATTTAAATGTGAGACAATGTGTGCAAAGTAGAATGATTAAGCTAGAATACTGTATGTCAGAAAACTATATAGCAGATCATTTTACAAAGGCCCAAGGCTCCATAAAGCATAAGGCTTGCTGTGAAGATTATGGACTTAGAATGTAAGGTTGTATATATTGTCCTACTCAAAAGGGGAGAATGTTAGGATTGTAAGTTACCTAACAGGTATTTGGGTTGCAAATATATAAACCAGGATAGACATTTTAATACTGTATTTTTTAAGAAAATGCAAAACTATAATTGGGTGTGGTTTCTCAAACGGCCATAAGATGGAGCCAGAAACCTGAGTTGTCTTAGTCTCAGAAAAAGTCTCAGCGAGTCTCTGTTTCCTTCTGTTGGAAAGTATTGCCGTTCTTCCTAATTGACTGATATTCATGGATTTGATGTATGTCTGATACTGAAGTGTTTTTGACATTAGACTTTGATATTTGGATTATCCCTGGATTGAAAAACTGACTGATTTACCTGTGAATGACTTTGGACTGCCTATTTTGAACTTTACTTAAACTTTCTGGAAGTAAAAACCTACATTTACTATACAGTGTATCTGTGTGCTGTGTGTGTATTATTCAAACACTTCTCTCAATACATCTCCCTGTATGCAGTCATTCTCCTAATGGGAAATTACCTCAACAGATTTCCTTTGCTATAATGGTATGGGATAACCATCTTCTCACCCTATTGGGGCAAAGATTGGACATTAGATGAATCTCGAGATAACTCTGAATTATACTTTGAGGATCCTAATAAAATCCAATAAACTAAAAGGCATGGAAGCCTTTGTAGGGTTTAACTGCTGGCTCAGGAACTTTGGGGACATGAAAGTGAAAGTGGCAGTCACCTAGTTACTATCTTTGAAAATATTTATGGAATGCAGTTTTGGTTTGCAAGCAGCTACACTGCTCCCCTCCTTTTTTGTCAGCAACTCTAAAAAGACCATAAAAATATTTTATGAGTTGACACTGGGGCTGCTCTAGAAAGTAAATTGTAGTGGTTGAAATGGATGAAGCACGCTCTTATAAAGAACTGTTAGTAAAAAATATTTTTTGAATCCCATCACTGGGAGCAATCACCCATCAAAGAGAGGGATAAACATGGTTGGCTCTTATCTTGGTCAGGAATGAGAACCGAAAAGGCCAAACCAACATTTGAAAAAGCCATGCCTTGCTTTAGAAGGTGGGGAAAAAACCCAGAAGGTTAGGATTGGATGAAATTCAGGAGAACCTCAAAAGAAATGGACCTTCAAGAACAGGGGTCACCAACCTTTTGGATCTGAGGAAGCACCAAACTCATAATTTTAAATCCCAGGGACCACTAACTGAATCTGTGGGCGTGGCCTAATTTGTGGGGTGGCTTGATGGTCATGTGACTGGCTGGGCATGGCTTGTATGTAAATATTATAAATATTTATATAAATATTGAATTTTTTATAAAAAAGAGAGCAACTTTTAACCAAAATCAGGCAAAGCAGGCAGGCAGATTGAGTTGCTCACAGAATCATTCAGTGATCTATCTATCTGCCATCGGCTAGCTCAGTCTGTCACATAAAATTTGCTTGCTGTGAGTCTGCACTGAATAATAGAACCTTCAGTCCTAAGGGAGGTTCGGCTGATCCAAAGACTAGCGAGAAAGCAAGAAATCCAACCATTTGCTGCTTCCTAGCTAATCTAAATCTCCTGACATAGCAGAACCGATGACGGTTGGAAAAATAGCAACTTAGCAGGCTAGTTTGCCAGGTAAGGAGTGGGCGGGAAAGGTTCCCGCGGGCCATGTAAGCGGCACAGCCTTGTGTTTCTGTGCAGCCTGGATTAATTGCTTTGGGGGAGTGCTCTGGGAGTGACATTTCTCTGCGGCCCACCAAAATTTTCTCATGGCCCACCAGTGGGCCACAGTCTACCGGTTGGCGACTGCTAGACTAGACGACCTCCAAGGTCCTGCCAAGTCTCATTCTATGATTCTGTAAGGTCCTCCTCCTTGAGCAGGAGGCTGGACTATATGACCTCCAAAGCTCCTTCCATCTCTGTCATTCTATGATTCAATCAGTGTCTCCTGCTTGAACAGGGGGTAGGATTAGATGACCTCCAAGATCTCTCCTAACTCTGTTCTTTAATTCTGTAAGGGTTTCCTGTTTGAACAGGGGTTGGACTAGATGACATCAGAGGTCCCTTCCAGCTCTATGTGTTCAGATACATTTCATCTCTTGCCTTGAATTTCTTTAATCCCTTCTCCTTTGTCTTCCCTTGGCTAGATGTTACTGGTCCTGAAAGGGGATAATATGATAGGAAGGAAGGAAGGAAGGAAGGAAGGAAGGAAGGAAGGAAGGAAG
>BLBF01000100.1:740959-752419 GCA_015471245.1 Laticauda colubrina
CTCCTCCTCTTCCTCTACCTCCTCCTCTTCCTCTTCCTCCTCTTCCACCTCCTCTTCCTCCTCCTCCTCCTCCTTCTCCTCCTCCTGCCTGGGTGTTTCATAAACCAGATTCTCAAATTGAGCCCGTTCACAGGCTGGGTGTCATCATTCATGTTCTCCAATTAAATACATTCACAGGCAAAAGCTCTGATAGTTTAGTTACAGTCTTTTAAAGATAAGAGTTGGAATGTACTTTCAATTTCAAACTGCTGCCCTGCTCTTCCAGATTTCCTTCCTCCCTCCCCACCCTTTTCTATGGCAACTACTAAAATAGGCACAGGGATGCTTTATGATTTGTCATGGAGGTTCTCCTAGTGGGATCTCATCCAAGTATTATTCAGACTTAGGACAGCTGGTGTAGGACAGGGACAGTGGCGGGATTCTGCTGGTTCAGCCCAGTTCAAGCGAACTGGTTGCGCCAATGATCACTTGGCCCTGTCCTATCCTGTCCTTTATTTCCTGCTTTGTAGCTCATCTCAATTGGGCGGCACTGCTGATTTACACCCCCACTCACTGTTCTACTTACCACTGCTGACTTGGAAGGTAAGCAGCTGAGCTTCTAAGTGCTCTGGTGTTTTCAGCACCGCATGTGCTTCCTGAACTGGTTGTTAAACTGGCAGCATCCCCCCACTGGCCAGGTATTCCGGCTGCTCTGCTCAGGCCACTGACTATGCTCCCTCTTTCAAAGGAGAACATCTCTCTGGTCTTTTGAGGTCCACCACTAGAGCCCCCGAGATGGATGGACAAGTGGAGGCCAGCAAGATGGAGAATTTCCTCCATTTCTCCTGACCCCACTGAGCGGTGATTTCCAGGTAGCATCTCCTGGATATCTTGATGTCCAGAGATGGCCCTTCACCCGTTCTTCTCCAGACCATCAACATAGATTAATGTTGAATCATAAAGTAGGAAGGGACTTTGGAGATCTTCTGATGGAGACTTCATACCATCCTTGACAAATGCTTGTCAAATCTCTTCTTAGAAAACTCCAGTAATAGAGCACCCACAACTTCTAGTGGCAAGCTGTTCCACTGGTTAGTTGTTCTCACTGTCAGGAAGTTTCTCCTTAATTCCAGGTTCTCCCCTTGATGAGTTTCCATCTGTGCTTCTTGTCCTGCCTTCAGGGGCTTTGGAGAACACTTGGACCCTCTCTTCTTTGTAGGAGACCCTCAAAGATTGGAAGACAGCTACCATGTCACCACAATCTTCTTCTTCTTCAGTCAATGGCCAGTCACAGGTGCTCAACATCTGAGCAAGCTTCTTTTCTCTTGCTGAAGTCCAGACTTCCTGGGTTCATCCCCTCCATTTCCTCCTGCTCCAAAGGCCACATTTTTTCCACTGAGTGCCCTCTCACTTCTGGAGGTCAAATGGAACATTTCCATGGTCCCCACCCTTGAATTCTTCTTTAATCCAAGTTAATCTTTCTTTGTAGGACATCAGTTAATCTTTAACCATGGTTCAAGGTGCCTGGACTCCTCCTCCTCTCTGCTTCTCCCAGGAGATATTCAGACTGGAGGGAAGATCTCCAAGAGACCTTCTGGTGGTTCTCCAGAATGGATTCCCGGCTATTGTGGGTCTTGGTTGCCACCATCGTCATTGTGGTTTTCGTTGACCTGTCGGATGGAGAAGAAGAAGTAGAGGAACCTGGCCAGACACAGGTCGGTACAATCAGGGGGTGGGAATGTAGGCCTTATCTCAGTTAATCAGTGGATTCTCAGCTATCGTGCAGGACAAAGAAGCAATAGGGGAACCTCATCAAGGGGAGAAGCCGCCAGGCATGAAGGAAGAATTTCCTAACACAGAGGACAATTCAGCAGTGGCATGGTTTGCCCACCAGAAGTTGTGGGTGCTTCAATGCTGGAGGTTTTCAGGAAGAGAGTGGACAATCCGTTTGTCTGAAATGGTATAAGGTCTCCTGCTCGAGCAGGGAGGGGTTCAGACTAAATGACATCCAAGGTCCCTCCCAACTCTGATTCTGTCAGGGTCTCCTGCTCTATCAGGGGGTTGGACTATTTGACCTCCGAGATCCCTTCCAATTCTGATTCTGTCAGGATCTCCTCCTCGAACAGGTGGTTGGAACTCCGAGCTCCCTCCCAACTCTATTATTCTGTAATTCTGTAAGAGTCTCCTGCTTGAGCAAGGAGTCAGACTAGATGGCCTCCAAGGACCCTTCCAGCTCTATTCTGATTGAAGTGTACCCCCTGTGCCTGCAAGGCAACGTTGATCTGTCTCAAGCAGGCTGGATAGGAAGAGCCAAAGGGTCGTATTTAACCACTGGGGGGGGGGGGAAGAGGGGAGGGGACTGTTGTCAAACAGCCAGGTCTTCTCTATGACCTCTCCATCCCGCAGGACGGCCATGGCGAGGGGAGCACGGCCACCATCCGGATCATCCGAACTACCCAGTACCAGCGGAGGCGATGGAGACCTTACCGGTTGGGCAGCCTCTCAGCTCTGAGCCGAGGGCTGATGAGGACCATGGTGAGTGGGGCAGGGCTTTGGGGGTATGTTCCGTGATGGGATGCAGCCATTTTGGAACGGTTCTAGCGAACCAATTGCACCAACAATCAGCTGGCCCCACCCTATCCTATCCTATATTTCCGCGTTTTTCAGCTCAGCTGATTCACGTGGCACAGTAGATTCCTGCGTCTCAGCTGTTTTCCTTACTGGGGTTGCCTAGAAGGTAAGCTGTAGTGCTTGAAATTGGTGTATTTTGAACCCTGTGCATGCACAAAGCATACTCTCATAGAACCAGTAGTAAAAAAAGTTTGAATCCCACCATTGGGTACATTGCTCTTCCCACAGTCCTTGAGAGGGTGGTGACCCTGGGAACTGGCCTTTTGGCATGGTGGGGCAAGGTTTTGGGATGGAAGGGGGCATCTGGGGTGCATCGGCGGACTTGAAAGCTGGATGCTCTTGGCCTAGAGGGGTCCTTGGGACTCCCTGATCTGGGTTTTTTTTTCTTGCAGATGTCTTATGACCCAACTAGGGAACATGATCAGTGCTAGAAGGGAGGGGGGTTGCAGAGAGGAAGAGGAGGAGGAAGAGGAAGGATGGTAGACTCCTTAGGTCTCTCTGACCCAACTAGGGAACAGCATCAATGCTAGAAAGGAGAGGGGTTTGCAGAAAGGAGGAGGAGGAAGTGGTGGAAGAGAAAGAGAAGGAGAAAGTGAAAGAGGAAGAAGAGGGGGGAGGAGGAAGAAGAGGAGAAGAGGAGGAGGGAGAAGAAGAGGAAGAGGAGGAGGAGAGGCAGGAGGGGGAATGAAGAAGAAGAAAAGGACTATGGGTTTTTCGATGCTCTCTCAGCTTAGTGATTTCCCTGCAAACATCTAATTACCAAACTGGTTAACATCATCAGCGCTAGAAGGGAAAGGCGAGGGAGCAAGGAGGAGGGGGAAGAGGAGGAGAGAAGAGGAGGACTGTGGGGTCCTGCTTGGTGGTTTTTCTGCAGACGTCTCGTCACCCACCTAGGTAACACCCTCAGTGCTGGAAGGGCAAGGATTTGCTCTTATTTCCATATACTTACGCCTGGGTCCTCTCGGTGTGGTTTGGGAATGGTGGCTCTCCCGGCTCTCATCCCACGATAGAAACCTAGGAGCATCCCCTCCACTTCTTTTGATCCTCCCAGAGTCCTCCGCAAGAGAAGAGAGAAGGCGGCGCCCTCCACCAGGCGAGAGAAGCTGGTGCCAATGGACCCCCCTTCCCGGTGCATTCTGGGACTCTGATACCCCACCCCGAAGTAGATGAAGAGGTAAGAGTTTTAGTTTTCGGAGTGGGGGCTATCCTTTGGTCAGAAGCAAGGTGGCATTTCAAGAGGGGGACACAAGGGGGTGTGTGCGTGTGTGTGATATATGCATGTGCATACACACACACACACACACACACGGAGCTAGCTAGTCCTCAACTTACAACCACAATCAAACCCAGAATTTATATCACTAAGTGAGACACTTGCAAAGTGACTTTTTGTCCCCTTGGACAACCAACGTTATTAAGTGAATCACTCTTCCCATCCTGAACTACAGATGAGTCCTTGGTTTATGACAGCAATTGATCCCCCAAAGTTCATTTGTTAAGCAAGACATTGGTTGAGTGGGTTTTGTTCCACTTTTGTGACCTTTCTTGCCCTCGTTGGGAAGTGAATTGCAGCAGCTGAAAAGTTAGTCACCCAGTCGTTAAGTGAATCCAGCTCATCAAATGGTCGTCAAAGGGGATCATGTGGCCCCCAGAGACGCTGCAACCATCATAAATGGGAGTCAGTTGATAAGTGCCTCAATTTTGATCAGGTGACCAACAGTTGTAAGTGTGGAAAACGATCATAAGGGACTTTTTTCAGTGCCATTGCAACTTCCAATGGTCACTAAATGAATCATTATATGTCGAGGACTGCCTGTAAATCAGTAATGCAGGGTCCTAAGTCCCTTTTTTCATGGACCTTGTAACTTTGGATGATCTCTAAGTGAAGCATAGTAAATCTAGGACTACCTGTGCACAGCCTCGGTCAGTGTTTCCTCTTAGGGACAAGTCTTTTCAGCCAGAGAAATAAAATTAGCCCTTACAGATAGTCCTGGACTTATGACGGCAATTTAGAGCAGACATTCCATTGTTAAGCAAGGCAGGTGTGGAATCAGCTATGCCCCATTTTATGCTCCTTTTTGCCCACAATGATTAAGCCATTCGCTGCCATCCTTAAGTGAATCAGTCGGTCGCTAAATGAATCTGGCCCAGTTCCAATTTTAAGACCTTTCTCTCCAATGGCAGTTAAGCCAATCACGGCTGTCCTTAAGTGAAACACTCAGTCACTAAGTGAATCCTGCGGCAGCTGGGAAACCAAAAGCGCATTCCATACATTGTTGTTCAAAGATAATAACTGGGTGACTGAAGTTTCTGCCCAGGCAAAATCCTAATTGGAGAAACATGATTGATGACTCTGGGCTCTGGATGTGTCCCATGGGAGAATACGAATTATGGTAAACCCAGGGGGTGGGGAGGAAAACCAGGGTCAAGGGGGACAAGGAATGATGTGCCTCAGAGTCGGCTGCTCTCGCAGCACCAGACATGTTCCCTCCCCATAAATCCTTTGGGAGTTTTGGAAGTTTGTCTCAAGACTCAGGATTGAAATGGGGGGACTGCCGGAATCCTGACAGCAGATCACAGCCCCTTTTTTTCAGTGCTGTCGTCCCTTCACATAGTCACTAAGTGAACTGCCATCAAGGACTACCTGTATAGCCAAGTGACCTTTAACCTTGAACCAAATCTTGAGGCCAAAAAGCAGCTGAGAACCAGGGAAAACAATTCTCCCGAAACAGAAAAACTGTTACTGGTCCTTATGAATTATATTATATAGTCCTCAACTTATGACAGTTCATTTAGTGACTGTTCAAAGCTACAATGGCACTGTAAAAAGTCACTTAGGACCCTTGTGCACACTTAACGACTGTTGTGGCATCCTCAGGGTCACTTGATCAAAATTCAGAACTTTGACAACTGACTCGCATTTATTATGGTTGCAGCTTCCCGGGGGTGGGATCACACAATTCCGTTTTTGTGACCTTCCAAGGAGCAAAATCAACAGGGAAGTTAGATTCCCTTAACGACCATGTTCCTAACTGTAATAGCTCTAGTGATTCATTTAACGACAGTGGGGAGGTTGTAAAATGAGACAAAACTCACTGAACAAGCATCTCGCTTAGTGACATAAATATGGGGTTCCATTGTGATCATAAACCAAGGACTCCCGCTGGACCCTCATAGCTGCAAGTGTAGGGGCAGAAATTTATGGTCGTAAGTCGAGGACTGCCTGTGATCCTCACACAGGGAGTCCTCGGCTTAGTGACCATTCAAAAAACAAAGCAACTTATGACCATCTTTCACACTTACGACCCATGGCTGCCACAACCATATCCCTCAATTTTCTAACGGCAGTGATTCACTTCACAGCGAGAAAGGTCGTAAAATAAGGCAAAGCTTACTTCACGACCCTCTCCCTGAGCGACATCCATCGTGGGCTCATAAGGCCGAAGGACTGCCTGTGGAGCATTGTCAGTGTACATTTAGCAACTGAAATTGGGCGGGGAATCCATTTTGGATCATACCTCGAGGATTTGCCCGCATATCCGGACTGATATTTTGATTTCTTTCTTTTTTTCCCAACAGTCTCTGGAATCTTCCCTGCGGTGGCGTTAAGAAGAGACTCATGTGGGAGTAACTGTGGGAGTGGGCTGCGCTTGGCTGCTGGGTTTGGGAGGTCTCTGTCCATTTTCGGGGAGACGGCCAGCCTCCTCCACCCATGGCATGATGGGAGATTTCCTCCATGGCGGAAATATTTTATTAAATCAGTGTTTGGTCACCTTAAGAGAGGTGGACTTCAGCCAGGATAATTTATTTAAAATGGTGGAATTTGACTCCCAGAATCCCCTAGCCAGCCATGCTTTAAGAGGGGAGGACTTCCACTCCCAGAATCCCCAGGCCCATCTTGGCAGGCTAGGGGAATTCTGGGAGTTGCGGTCCACCCTTCTTCAAGTGACCAAGGTTGAGAATCAGACCGTTCCATCCCTCCTCGTTGTATCCTCCGAGCATCAAGAATCAAGATGGCTGCTCTGCTCACAGCCCAGAACACTTATTTTTAAAGGGTGTGTCACCGCCATCTTGACTTTTTTGACCTTACACTGCTGGGAAACCCTTCTCCTTTCTCCCGGTTTGCCCCAAAAATTCTGATAATAATGATACCAATAACAAACAACAATGAAAAACAAAACAACAACAATAATTGATTTGATAATAATAATAATTGACTAGTGATTTGTGGTATGAAATAATAATTGATTAGTTATCTCATGTGCTGTGCACACTGTCATTTTTGTAAATAATAATAATAATAATAATTCTATTTAATTTTTTGGGACAAATGTTATCTGGAAGTCCCAGTGAAAGTTGTGAGGTCTGGATTTTCTGCCATTAAATAAAACAATATTTCTTTCTCTTTTCCCACCAAGTTTTTTACTTTTTACAAACCTATCAATGCATGAACAGTGTGGCACCTGAGTGTCATACATTTTGATACAAATAAAATAGTATTAATCATATTTGTTTCATTTCACAAGATTATACAATTCTGGTAATAATACACATATTTTTATTAGATCTTTCATTATTTAGTTATTCAATATTTCAGTGTGTCATTTTTATACCAGTCACCCTATTCTGTCATACCTTTGAATACAAATAGAATATTATTGATATTCATTTCATTTAACCAGCTTATATAATTCTAATAATAATAAAAACATTTATGTTAAATTAAAATCTTCCATCATTTGCTTATTCAATTTATAATCATTCCTTATCTGGTTATTCAATGTTTTAATATGTTATTTTTATGTCAATCACCATATTCTGCAGGTCATATATTTTAATACAAATAAAGTATTTTTAATCATGTCTGTTACATTTAGCAAACATACACATACACATATTCATATTGAATTATAATAGTTCATTATTTATTCAATCAATTTATCTCTGTATATAAAAGCAAAATACCTCTCATGCATCATCACAAAATCTCGCAAACCGTAAAGCCTACAAACTGTAAATTTGGCCCAGATGTTCCTCTTGGCTTCTAGGTGCTCACTAAGGAAGGATTTTTCGAAACAACCATCAGAGCATTTAGTATTTCCTATGTTATTATTGCTACGCTCTGATGCTAAGGAGTTTGACTGAAACTCGTGAAAAGAAATCTTTTCCAAATGCAAGACACAAGCAGAGGAGAGGAGTTTCACTTTCAGTTTCACAGCAGCCCCAAACAGCTTTAGCCCAGAGCAGTTGAGCTAAGCCACACCCAGGCTCCTTGCTGTCTCCTTGCTCACATAGCAAATATGGTTTCAGTTTCCAAACAGCCCTCAACTCTCTCACACACTGACAGAACACTAGACAGGCGAATACCGATGGAAGCAGGTAGGCAGAGGCAGAAATTTTCCCCTTTTATTTTCCTCCCCCAACACTAAGCCTGACTACAGAGTTTCGTAGTGAAGCACGGGTATCCAGCTAGTAGTTGAATATATTATTTTTATGCCAGTCACCATATTATTTAAGTATACTTAGTAATACCATCATTCAAATTCCAATTTCCCCTCTTATTATTCCTTCTCCTTATTATATAAAAATGTGCAAGATTTGCTTACTGACCATATTGCAGTGATTCACTTAGCAACCATGGCCCAAAAGGGGACAAAATTCACTTGATGGCTGTCTCACTTAATGATGGAAGTTTGGGGGAGTCGAATTGCGGCTGTAGGGCAAGGACTGCCTGCAAAATTCTCACAGATGCAAGTTTCCTTCAACTGCTTTGGGGTGTGGATGCCATCTTAGTTTGTGCCAACTTAGCAAATTCACCTAAACCAGGATTGCCCACCATAAGACTGACATTGTTGGCTTGTTTGATGGGAGAATCAGCACCGCTGAAAATCTTTTCACATCCCAAAATACAGTGAGTCCTTGATAAGTCGAGAACTGCTTTACTTTCACTGCTGTAATGATCATAAGTATGAAAAATGAGAGAGACAGACAAAATAATTGAGAGAGAGAGAAAGATAGAAGGAAAGAAAGAATAGAGAAAGATAGAAAGAGATAGAAAGATAGAGATAGAAATAAAGAAATATAGAGAAAGGTGAAAGAGGAGAAAGGGAGAGAAAGTGAGGTAGACAGACAGATGGAAAGATAGAGAAAAAGAGAGAAATACATATACATATTTTTATGTACATAGAGAGAGAGAGAGAGAGAGAGAGAGTGGAAGAAAGAAAGAAAGAAAGATACAAAGATGAAAGAAAGAAATAGAAAGATGAAAAGATAAGACAGACAAGCAGATAGATGTGTGCGTGCAGCGAGAGAGAGAGAGAGAGAGAGAGAGATGCAAAGAAGCAAAAGAAATAGAAAGATGGAGAGAAAGGTAGACAGAAAGATTGCCAGGCAAACAGTGTGTGTGTGTGTGTGTGTTGTGTCGAGACATGAGACAGACAGACGTGATATAGATGGACACACACACACACACAGAGGCTCTTCTTGCCCGCCACTCACTCAGCCGCCCCCATCCCCCACTCCCGAGGCCCGCGAGCCAGGAAAGCCGGGGCGGGGGGGGGGGGGGCAACCCGCCCCCCCCCATATTTCCTGCGCGGCTTCGTTTGCAAGCGGGCCCGTGTCAACAACACCTTGGAGAAGCCGCAGCCTTCTCGTCTCCCCGCCAAAGGGGCTCATCTGTGCGCGTGATGGTGTGGACTGCGTGTCCAGAAAGCAGCCCCGCCTCGGCCGGGCCTGCGGGGCCCGCGGGCGCCCCGTCTAAAGCCCGCCCTCCTCCAGCGCGCTCCTCCTTTCTTCCCGGCCTTCCAGCGGGCGGAGTCTTCCGAGCACCCCCTCCTTTGTTTCCGCCGAAAGGCGCCGCCACCCCCGCCATGGAGGCGCCGAGACCCCGGCCCGGCCAGGTAAAAAAAGGAAACCCCACTCCGACCTCAGTTCCTCCGATCCGAATGGGCCGTGACCCCCCCCCTCCCCTCGGGCCTTAGGCGGTGGGGGGGCCACGTAATCCCCCTCCCCAGACAGCCCTCGGGGGTCCCTCCGCTCTTCCTTTTGGCCCGGCAAGAACGGCGGCTCCCCGGTGAAAGCGGCACTGCCGCTGCTTCGCGAGGGTGGACCCCTCCCCCTCCCGCTTTTGCGGGGCGGTATATCGGGGGGGGTGTCACTAACGCCCCCTCCGGACAGGCCCAGGGTGGGGGGGGGGGTCTTCGGGGGTCCCTCCGCCCCATTTTTGGCTTCGGTGAAAGCGGCACTTTCGCTGCTTCGGTGGTTCGACCCCTCCCCCCCCCCTCCACAGCCTCGGTGGGGGGACTGGGCAGTGGGGGTGGGGGGCATCTCCAGGGGTGACCCCCCCTGCGGAAAGCTTCGGTGTGGAGGGGGTCTCCCTCTCCCTCGGGCGGCTCCGCCCCGCCGCCCTCCTGGCGGCCTGCGAAAAAAGCGAAAGTGGCCTGCGCCATTTTCACTGCTTCGCGATGGTCAAGCCCCTCCCTCCCAGGTTTTCTTTGGGGGGGGGGGATGGGCTGGGGGTATATAAAGGGGACGCCCCCCCGAAACAGCCCCGGGGGGCTCTTCCCCTCCCCGCCCTATTGGCGGCCTCGCAAGAACGCGGCTCCTCGGTGAAAGTCAATCCCGTCCGCCATTGTTATCCCCCCCCCCCCCCGTCCCCGGGCTGTGTTGGGAGGGGGGAGGGGGGTTTGTTCCCAGGTGCGGGTCGCCCCCCCCCCCCAAAAAAAATCAAAATGGCCGACCCAACCCCGAGCGCCGCGCCCCCCCCGGCCTGGAGGGTCTCCCGGCCACCCCCAAGCCCTGCGGGGGGCGGCCGGGGTCGCGCGGGGTTCAGGCTTGGGGGGTTCAGATGTTCGTTATGTCCGTTGGATGCTGTGGCGGACAGGCTGGGAGGAGGCCCGGATGCCGCGAATGAGCTGAGAAATTCTCCTGAGGGGCCATTACAAGAGCCTTTGCCTTCCGCCTCCCCAAAGACCCCATCCTCACAGGGCCCAAAAGCTGGCGTCCCCGGTCACAAAGGACACCCAAATTATTAAGGTGTCAAGAAGCCTCCCCCCCCCCCCCTCTCTCTCTCTCTCTCTCTCTCTCTCTCTCTCCATTATCTCTCTCTCTCTTTTTTCCTTTCCCTCTTTCTGCCTTTGTCTCTTTCTCTCTGTCGGTCTCTCATTGTGTTCTCCCTATTCCTCTTCTGTATATTTATCATCCATCCATCCATCTCTGTCTCCCTGTCCATTGGATCTGTCTGTCTCCCTAGCCCTTGATTTATTTATTGAGAAAATTTATACTCCCACCTGCTGACTCAAGGAGACTTACAGGATGTGTCTACCTGTCTGCCCATCCGTATTTATAAAGATATCTATATTTATAAATATATACTCATATTTATATAGATAAATATGGATATATTTATTTATCTAGCCATCCACATCTTAATCCCTGTCTTATATCAGTCAGTCTGTGTCTGCCATCCCTCCCTCCCTCCATCTATCTCTATCTATCCATCTATCATCTACCTAGCTACCTATTTATTTTTTCTATCTATCTCCAATAATTCATCATCTATGATATGATATTGATCCACCCATTGCTCTCTCTATCCATTATCTATCTATCTGTAGGTGGCCTACTGGGCATGCCTATCTTTCTATCTGTCTATATTTATTTATCTATTCAACTGTATCTCTTTCTATTGTATCTGTCTATCTTTCAATAATTTATAATCTATCATATATATTCAATTTTATGTTTTCATCCATATCTGTCTGTCTGTCTGTCTGTCTGTCTGTCTGTCTGTCTGTCTGTCTGTCTATCTATCTATCTATCTATCTATCTATCTATCTATCTATCTATCTA
>BLBF01000100.1:753071-767797 GCA_015471245.1 Laticauda colubrina
CCCTCTCTCTCTCCCTCTCCCTCTCCCTCTCCCTCTCCCTCTCCCTCTCTCTCTCTCTCTCTCTCTCTCTCTCTCTCTCTCTCTCTCTCTCTCTCTCTCCTCTCGCTGTTACTGCTATGGAGCCAGGCCCCAGAGCCCAAAGTCCTTGGGTCTCCTTGGGGATCCTTTGTGGCCCTGGCTTAAAATCCAAGGATTGTTCCTTTCCTCCTACAGGTGACCTTTGAGGATGTGGCCATCTATTTCTCCCGGGAAGAATGGGAAGAGTTAAGCGAATGGCAACGGGAGCTCTACCAAGCGGTGATGATGGAGAATTACGAGGCGGTTCTGTCCTTGGGTAAGAACGACTTCATTGCTCAGGTCCTGGAGGGAAGAGGGTAAGTGAGTTCCCAGAGTCCTCCTTGGCCCCAGCTTTGTGTCACCAACAGTGGATCCTTCAGGGGGGGAAGCTTCAAGCAGCAAGAACTGTGTCAACTCCTAAAATATCTATCTGGTCTTTTTAGAGCTGCCAACAGAAAGGGAGGGGACAACAGTGGCAGCTTGCAAACCGAAAGTGCTTTCCATAAATATTTTCAAAGATAGTAACTAGGTGACTGAAGTTTCAAAATTCTAATTGGAGAATATGATTGATGACGCTTGGCTACAAATATGTCTCGTCGGAGAATATGATTTATGACGCACCCAAGGGTGGGGTTGGGGAAAACCAAGATCAAGGGTGAAGAAGAATTATAGTATCTCATAGCCGGCTACACCCAGGCAGCACCGGACAGATTAACTCCCAATAAATCCTTTTGAAATTTGGAAGTATGATTCAAGACTCATGGTTTAAATGGAGGTAACTGCTGGAATCCTGACAAACTGAAGGCCACGGACCTTCTCCCGTTGGTTGGAGTGTCTTTGAGGGTGGAGCTTCCATTGCCCTAGCCAAGCCAGGGTGACGATCTCCACGGCCTCCTCAGAAGGGGTGGACTGCTACCAGTTCTCCCCAGTTCGGGCGAACCCTTAGCTAACCAGGAACTCATTTTATGGCTGGTTCGACAAACTGACAGTTCTGAGGATTAGCTGGCCCTGCCCATCCCCTCCCTTCCTCCCCCCACCCAGGAATCCCCCCACGGCCCATTTTGGATCCCAGATCAGGGCTCAGGGAGGGAGAAAAACGGCCCTCCTGGAAGTTCGAGAAGGCCAGAAATAGGCCCGTTTCCAACCTCCAGAGGCCTCAGCAGCCCAGGGAGGCTGTTTTTGCCCTCCTGGAGGCTCAAGGAAAGCCTCCAGAGCTCAGGGAGGGTGAAACCCCCCCCGCCCCCAGCGTGGTGCAGGAGGCGGACTAGGCTATGCCCACCCAGCAACTGGGCAGAGGACCAGTTGCTAAAAATTTTTAAGCCCACCCCTTTTCTACACCCCTTCTGTACCAGAGAGACGGAAGTTAGAAGTCTCCTGGCTGGAGCATCTTGTTGACAGACCCCCTCCATCTCTGAGGAGAGAACCACTGGTGTCCTAGTGAGATCGAGCCTGTTTTCCAAATGCTACCCCGGAGGTGGATGATGTGATTGGTAGTCCCAACCTCTCTGAAATGAAGGGTTGAGTGAAGAGACTTCGGGAATGTGACCGGTTTGGCCTGGTTTGTACGAAGCGGTAGTAAAAAAAAAAAAGCTCCACGGAGCAGCTGAGAGGAGAAAGAAAAGAAAAAGCACAGGATCAGCCCTCGCACCCATCCCTGCGATTTTCTCTCCTTTATCCTCTCAGCTGATTGGCACGGCAGAGCCTCAGCTGGTGTTTGGAAAGCTGCATGCACCCACGCGAAGTCCATGATCACTGAACCCCCACAGTCCTCCTCCGCTGCCTCCTCCTCCTCCTCCTCCCCCTTCTCCTCCTCCTCCTTCTCTCTGTCAACTTCATTCCCTTCTAGCACTGATGACATTACTAAGTTTGGTCATGAAACAACTCAAGGAAACCACCAAGCTCAGAGAGCCCCAAGGACCCCTCCATGTTAACTCCATTATTCTGTACTGTACAGTAGGACAGGATGCAAGAGGTCCTCACCTTCTTCTGGGGGAGATTCTAGAAGAGGGTTTCCTCCTCGGTCTTCTCCACGATCTCCATATGTCCATATCATCCAGTATCTTTCTGGTCACCACAAAACATAAATTCCTCTTCTCTGAACCAGTCCAAGTTCCTCTGGTTCTTTCTGGAAGAGCAGAATGCCAAGAACCTCATCCAACCAAGAGATCCCTTCTCAAGATTTTGGAAAGTCAATGGCAGTAGTCCTCGATCTATGGCCACAATTGAGCCCAAATGTTACATTGCTCATCGAGAAATTTCTTCAGTGCATTTTGTCCTGTTTTAGGGCTCATCCCTGCAGTTGCTGAGTCGCATGGTCGTTTAGCAAGTCTGGGTCTCCCTTGACTATGCTCGTCAGAAGGTTGGGGCTCATGTGACCCCATGACACGGCGATGGTCACAAATGTGAATTGGTTGTCAAGCATATGATTATAAATCACATGACCCCGGAAGGTGTGCAACGGTCATAAGTGTGAAAAGTCGTAAGTCACTTTTTTCAGTGCCATTGTATCTTTCAGTGGTCAGTAAATGAACTGATGTAAGTCAAGAACTTATAAGAAAATTCAAAATTTATCAACAAGGGACTTCCAATTTCCAGTTCACCAAAGGGGAAACTTTACTGTTGACCTTGTTCCTTTCTCCAAAATCTCCCAGTTTGAGTGTCTTTGGAGATTCTCAGATATTGAGGTCATGGTTCTCCCAAAGATGCTTTCTCAAGAGGCAAACTGGATGTTCTTGAAGGTTTTTTTTTCCATGAAGAGGTTTCGCTTCTTCAGTTCTGATGGAAGAACTATTAAAGTAACTGTTACTCAGAAGGGAGGAAGCTTCTCAGATGAGAAGCGAAACCTCTTCAAGGAAAAAAAAACCTGAAAAGGTTTTGCTTCTCATCCAGACAAGCTTTCTCCCTTCTGAGTAACAGTCCAATCCTTCTGTCAGAATTGAAGAAGCTTCTCGGATGAAAAGCAAAACCTCTTCAAGGAAAAAAAAACCGCAATGTCTGACTGGATGGTTGGGAATGGAAGGATTTCTATTCCTTGCAGAAAGCTGGTCATCTGCATTCTTTTAGAGACCTTTTGAGGCCACTTGGAGGTTTGTCGATGTCTTCAGGGGTCACCTAAGTAGTGCAAGTGGGTGTGGAGCCTTGTTGGAAAATCTCATTGTACACATGTTGTATTCTGACAATAAAGATAATTATAATAGAACTGCATTTTGCACTATTTGTGCTACTTTGCACTACTCAGGTGACCCCGAGGACACAGACAAACACAGGCGAACCCCACCCACCCAGCGGCCTCAATGGCTATCTAAAAAGAATGCAAATGAACACCAGTCAGCCAGGAGTATCAATCCTTCCATTCCCCACCATCCAATAAGAGCTTGGGTTTTTTTCCCCCTTGAAGACTTTTCCCTTCTCATCCCAGAAGCTTCTTCATTTCTGACTGAAGAACTGAACTATTAGTCAGAATGGAGGAAGCTTCTCGGATGAGAAGCAAAACCTCTTCAACCCCCCCAAAAATGAAGAAAGGCCAGTGGCCTTTTGAAAAAAAAAGCACCTTTGGAACTCCCAGTTTGAGTCCAGAGGGAGACTGGTCAACCCTGGGGAGGGGAGCTTCCCCTCCCTCTGGGCTCTGGGTTGAGACCCCTTTGCTTTTTCTTTGCTTCTGACAGGACCCCTGCCCGTCAAGCCGCGGATCATCAACCAAATTGAACAGAAGGAGGCTGTTGTCACTGGAGAATTGTGGAAGGCATGCAAATGGACTGATGCCCAGTGGCAGGGTGAGAGAATTTCTTTCTTTCTTTCTTTCTTTCTTTCTTTCTTTCTTTCTTTCTTTCTTTCTTTCTTTCTTTTCTTTTTTTTCTTTTTTTTCTTTCTTTTACCATTTTGTTGAGAGCAAGGAAAACACAGGAAAGTCATCCTTTGTAGTGTTCAGCTAGTCCTCAACTTACGGTGCTTAATTTAGTGACCATTCAAAGTTATAATGGCACTGGGGGAAAAGAGTGATTTAGGATTGACTGTTTCTCACCCTTACAATCATTGCAGCATTCAAAATTCAGATGTTTGGCAACTGACTCGCCTTTATGACAATTTTGCCATATCATTTTGACCTGGGAAGCCAGATTCCTTTCACAGCCACGTTCCTCACGAAACCAACAGTGATTCACTTAATGATGGGGGCAAGAAAGGCTGTAAAATGGAGGCAACACTCCCTTCATGAATGTCTCACTTTGCAACACAACTTAGCAACACAAATGAATAGCAATGGCCCTTAAACCTGCTGCTTCACAGTGCCTTACAGCCCTCTCTAAGCGATTTACAGGGTCAGCCTATTTCCCCCCTAACAATCTGGCTCCTCATTTTGGTGACCACGGAGGGATGGGAAGCTGCATCAGCCTTGAGCCAGTGAGACTTGTTCCATCGAACTGCTGGCCGTCAACAGTCGGCAGAATTAGCGCCACTGTGGCTCTTAAATTACGAATTGATTAATGATGTATTGATTACCTGAATTGATTTTTTTTTAAATGTGTCCAATCATAGGTGGGGCTAGGTCTTACGGAACGAAGTGTGACAATAACAAAAATGGGGAAAGTTTGGAGGTTTGAAGATCGACAGGAGGCAATCCAAAAAGTCAAGATGGCGCCCACAGGAGCCTGATGTACATCCAAAGAGGCTTTAGTGGCACAGGGGCCTCTTGTGGTCCACCAGCTGCCAGCAGAGCTGGCAGCAGACTCGGACAGTGAGGAAATTGGGGAGGAGCTTGGGCTAGTCCTGGAGTCTGGGGAAGGCTGTGATGGATGCTCTGCATCGTAAGCAGAGATGGGGCTGGGGCCATCCCAACGTTTCCCAGCTGCCTACCGAGTCAGGAATAAGTGGGGAAAAAGAACAGCTAGAGCCTTTTCCAGATGCGGGTATGGGGAGAGCTGTCAGGAGAGGAAAACAATTAAGGAACAGGGGCCAACTTGGAAAGAAAGGCACACGTGGACGTTGAATGGACCCTCTCTGGGGAATAAATAGAAGCAAAAGGGGGAGTGGTTGTTGCAGAAGACAATAGTTCATATTTCTTCAGGAAGATTTGTTTATCAGACTTCGTGCCTCACAGAGACTCCATGTCAGGAATTTAATTTACAGGGGTGGGATTCCAGTTCAGACAGTTTTTGCCTTCCCAGAGTCCCGAGGGAAGCCTTCGGACTCTGGGGAAGGTGAAAAAACAGCCAAACCAAAAGTTATGGTAGGCCAATGCCCACCATGGGCAGTGAATCAGTTGCTGGGATTTTTGAATCAAACCCATGATATTAAGTCTGGGTCACAACAGGGCCATCTTGATTTTTGATGGCCAGTGACACCTTGCGGATACTATCTGAAAAAGAAGTAAGCCAAAGGGAGGCTGCTATTGCTGCTGCCATTCCAGAGCTGAGATTTGGAGTCAGTTGCTAGGCAACCATTTTTAGGTGGGGAGGGGGGCATTGAGACAACACGGGGGAGAAATCTAATGATTATTTTCTGTCTCTCCCCCCCCCCCCCCGTGATGAGGTGTACTCTTTCCTCCAGCAGAAGTTGGCATCCGGATGGTGGATGACGGTGAGGGCAGAGGGGAAACTGGGCCTTCTGCAATGCCCCCTGGGAAAAAAAAGAAAGGACGGCCCCGGACCGCCAACCCAGTCCCCAAGCCTGAAAGCAAAGCTCCCCCTCGAGTGACGCTGAAGATGAACCCACCAAAGTGTCCCGAGTGCGGTAAAAGCTTCCTCAGTAACGTGGCCATGACCATTCACATCCGGACGCACACTGGGGAACGTCCATTCAAATGCCATCTTTGCCCCAAGGCCTTCCCCTCCCGGGGAGACCTCAAGAGACACATCAAGACCCACCTGCGCAAGAAGCCACCCCCGCCGGTGACGCCCCGCAGCGGCTCCTCGAAAAAGAGCTTGGCGGCTAAGATGCAGCTACAGTGTCACCTGCGCTGCCCTCCAGATCCAAAGAAGCCACACAGCTGCACACAGTGTGGGAAGAGCTTCAACAAGAAGCAGAGCCTGCGCAAGCACCAGGGGACACACTCCACGGAGCGGCCCTTCGCCTGCCTGGAGTGCGGGCGCAGCTTCCGGCTCAAGCAGATTCTGGTGGCACACATGGCCTCGCACATCAAGGAGCGGCCCTTTGCCTGTGAGCAGTGTGGGAAGTGCTTTGCCCAGGAGCGCAACGTGCGTAGCCACCAGCGGGTGCACACTGGGGAGAAGCCCTTCCTCTGCATGGCGTGCGGGAAGCGCTTCGGCTACAAGCAGCACCTGGTCAAACACCTGCGCTTCCACACTGGCGAGCGGCCCTACAGCTGCCCCGAGTGTGGGAAGACCTTCCGAGACAAGACCACACTGAACATCCACTACCGCATGCACACTGGCGAGCGGCCGTATCGTTGCCCGTTCTGCAGCAAGACCTGCCGGCAGAAGCAACACCTCAACAGCCACCTGAAGGTCCACCGTGGGGAGAAGCTGCCCCCAGGGGACACCACTGGGCTCACCTTGCAGAGGGCCCGTGCCAAGGAGAAGCCATACGAGTGTTCGCAGTGTCAGAAGCGCTTCCGGGACAAGAAGATCATGCTGGTACACAAGAAGACCCACAGGGAGGAACCATTGCCACGGAGTGCCCCACTGCAGAAAAAGTGGGGCCCAGCTGTGGCAGATAGAAAGGCCCCCAGGGCAGGCCAAGGGGCAGGGAGGAAGAAGAAGGATGCAGGGCTGACCTCGGGAATGGCGTCCATCCCACTGAAGATGGTTCCCATTAGTTGCACTGACTGTGGGAGGCGGTTCACGCAGAAGAAGTACCTGACATTGCACCAGAGGAGTCACAGGTGAGCTGCTTCCTGTAGGAATGTCATCTTCCGTGAGGACCCTCGGGTGATAGGACCTGCCGGAAAAAAAAGAAACTTTTGCACGGCAGCCATTGTGGAGAAGCTGCCAGTTTGGGACATGTTTTGCACAGAACTATGTAGACTTGGCGCTGCAAGAAAAATCTCTTTATTGCTGATGGCAGAACTATTTCACTTGCGGCACTGCTTGGAGAAGAAGCACCCCTTCCCCACTCCTCCAGGAGTGAAATCCTCCAGCTTTTATTCCTGCCCTGTTGGATCAAGGGACAGCCGGCTGTTCTTCTCCCGGTCTTGAGAGCAGGCAGTAGGTTTCAGCCCTGTGTATCTGTGTGTGTGTCTGTCTCATCTGAGCAACCAGGACCATCAAGATGAGCCTGGATTGGGTGACTGGGTCAAGCCTTCAGAAGGGCATAACACTCAACTCAAAGCCCCTTCCCCCCAAAAACCTGAAGGGAACATTGTCTTACTTGATCTGTGAAAACTGTAGTGGCCATCCCAGTGGTCTTTCTCCCTAAATACAGGTAACTCTCAACATACAACAGTTGGTTTAGCAACTGTTCAAAGCAGGGGTGGTACGCTATCAGTTCGGCTGATCCGGTAGCTCCAATGATCAGCTGTTTGGTTCACACACCCGCCCAGGTTTTAGGCTGTGCTTTATACCTTGTTTTTCAAGCTCAGCTGATTGCTGCGCATTCAGCTGCTTCACACCCAGGGATTGCTGGAGACAGTCATTAGCAAACGTGGAGCACGTGCTCGTCAAATTGGTCAGGAACATTTTTTTGAAAAACCACCACTGGTTCAAAGTTTTCTGATCCACAGAGTCAAGGGGGTAGCTGTCAGGATTCCGGCAGTTACCCCATTTAAATCCAGAGTCTCAAGCCAAACTTCCAAAACTTCCAAAGGATTTATGGGGAGTTAATATGTCGGCGGCACTGCCTGGGTGTAGCCGACTCTGAGACACATAATTCATTGTCACCCTTGACCCTGGTTTCCCCCCACCCCCGGGTGTATCATAATTTATATCCTCCAATGGGACACCTCCATAGCCCAGAGTTATCAATCATGCTCTCCAGTTAGAATTTTGTGCAACAGAAACTTCAGTCGCCTAGTTATTATCTCTGAAAACATTTACGGAATGCTGTTTTGGTTTGCAAACTGCTGCACTGCTCCCCCTCCCTTTCTGTTGGCAACTCTAAAAAGACCATAGAGATAGTTGATGAGTTGTCAGTTGACAGATCATCTCTTAACCATGTTATTAACTAAACAACTGCCACGATTCAAGTTAACAGTGGCACGAAAGGTCGTCGCACCAATTCCCCGCACCCTAGAAGGTTTTCAGGATCCTGAGACTTTTGCTCCATGAGAAATTGCTGCAACTTTACCCCGATACAGGAACTTGCATGTGGTTCACCAAAGAATCACATTTTGAATTCACTGCAATAAAACAGAATATGGAAGAGGAGGGAGAGGAAGAGTGGGAGGAGGATTGTGGGGGTCCCTGGTGCTCTATGACCTGGGTGGTTTTCTTGAAGATGTTTCACGACCCAACTAGTAATGTCATCAGTGCTAGAAGGGAGGAGAAGGAGATCCTTAGTGGTCTCTGAGCTTGGTGATTTTCTTGAAGATGTTTCATGACCCAACTAGGGAATATCATCAGTGTGAGAAGGGAGTGGGAGGTTGAAACAAGCAGGAGGAGAGGGAGGGGGAGAAAGAAAGAAAGATAAGAATCACCCTGAAACAAAAGGACAAGTCGAGCACCCAAATCTGTTGATGACTGCCTGGGAGAATTGTGTGGTGTGTTCCCAAGGATGGTTGATCCCCAGATCCATTTTCAAAAGGGTATTGGATGCCAAAAACCCGGGTACAAGAAAAAGGCCTGTCTGCCTCTCCTTTGCAGGGAGCAATTCCAGCCACAACAAATAGAAGAATTAACAGGTGAAAGGGAGGTCATGTAGTCCAACCCCCTGCTTGAGCAGGAGATCGTTACAGAATGACAAAGTTGGAAGGGACCTCAGAGGTCATCTAGCCCAACCCTCTGCTCAAGCAGCCCACCCTATACCATTTCAGACAAATTGCTATCTAGCAAAATTCTGTGCCAAATTGTAGGTGTACAATTGAGGGCTATCTGTAAGTTGAACCTTCTGGACTGTCTTCCAGGGTAGCCCCAAGTAGAGCACATTACAGTAGTCCAGCCATAATGGGGTATTAGTGTGTCTGAAGGGCCCTCCCGTTTAGAGAAGGGAGCAGGGCAATGGATCCAAGATCTGCCCCAAATTGGTCATGCCCACCTCCCCATTCAAAGAAAAATGGAATATCCCCAAATCTAGGCAGGCCAGACACCCCCTTCCATTGGCCAGCAATGATTCTTCCTCGTCCAAACCCGGAGGACCAGCGCTTCCATATCAATTCTAAGAGGGTGAACTTCGATTTCCAGCATTCCCCAGCCAGCATGAATTCTGGGAATGGAAGCCATGTTAAAAGCATGCCGGCTGAGGAATGCTGGGAGTTGAAGCCCACCTGCCTTAAAATGGCTGAGATGAAGGACGACTTTTTTTGCAGGCACTGAGCGAGAAACAAAAGAACGGCACTGAATTGAATTACACACTCAGAAATCAGCTGTCTTGTTGCCCATTTGTGGTTTTTGGGAAGGGGAACCAAACTTTGGGTTGGAGGCCCAGACCGCTTTGTGGATGGGGCAAAAGGAGGGGAAAGAAGGCAAGACAACTTTGCAGGACTGAAGCCCAAATGGGGCCCTTTTTTTAAAAAGCAGGTGCTGTTGCGGTCGCCAAATTCCCCTGCAGCTGAAAGAAAGGCTGAAAAATCATGGTATACACCAATTATTCCAAATGTATGAAATCATTTTCTCTCATCGTATTATAAATTGCTATTCAAGAAGCAATTTGGTGGGGAAATTTTTTTTTGGGGGGGGGTCAATTTTGCCTTTTGGGTTGCAGTGATCTGAATGAAATTTGGACAGCAACATCAATGTGCCTTTTTTCTGAAATGATTTCCCCCATCCGTTCCTGGCACAGACGGATTTGGCCTTCCCCATTAGGATACAAGCAGTCCTTGACTTAGAACAGTTAGTGACTGTCCAAAGTTATTATGACCCTGGGAAAAAAAACCCTCTGTCTTTCACGCTTACGACTGTTGCACTGTGCCCATGATCGCGTGAGCAATATTCAGACACTGCTCGTATTTATGACGGTTGCAATGTCCCTGGGAGGGGATGGGTGTCACGATTCCTTTTTGCAACTGTCTAGTGAACCGAATGAAGGGGAAATCCAGATTCACTTCAACAACTGCAGCGATTCACCTAATAGATGTGGCCAGACAGGTCGTCCAATGGGGCAAAACCCACTTAACTGTACCTCGCTTAGGAACATAAATCCAGGGTCTCTTGTAATCGAAGACTACCTGTGACCCTTCATTGCCGTTCCATGTTTAGCCACAGAAATGTTGGGCTCAATTACGGTCGTAAGTCGAGGACTACCTATTAAACCAAGCCAGGCTCTGCCTACTCAAGATGGCTCAAGTAGGCTCCATCCCACCTACTCAAGATGGTTGAATGGGTTCTGCCACTGGTTGAGAGTCCTTGGCACCTGGCCTTCACTCCAAGGTGGTTGGCTTCTCCAGGTGCAGCGCCTGGCAGGACGGTCAATTGGTAGGAAGGGGGGAGACTTGAAGCAGCTTCTAGGTGACTCCCCTCCAAAGCCACAGCCACACATCTCCCCCAACCCTTCCTCTTCCCTCCTTCTGCCTTATGCCCCACCTCCATTTCCTTCTTTAATTCGTTCCCTCTGCCTTTTCCTTTTTTTTCTGCCTTCCCTCTCTCCCTCCTATCTCTTCTTCCTTCCTTTTTCTCCATCTATTTCCCTCCTTCCTTTCCTTTCTCAGTCTTTCCTCCCTCCCTCCTATCCTTTCTTTTTCCTCTTCCTTTCCACCTCTGACCTGTTCCTTCCTTGTTTTCTTTCTTTCCTTTTTTCTTTTTCTTCCTCCCTCCCCTCCTTCCAGCTCCTCTTTTTCCTTCCTTCCTTCCTTCCTTTCCTTCCATGAAATGGAAGTACTACTATTACTGGTTAAAGCAACAGGTCAAAGTATTTGCAATAAGCCCCCCCCCCCATCTTGTAGGAAGAGGAGCCACAGAGCATCTCCCTTCACTTTCTGAAGCAATCAGAATAGAGCTGAAAGCAACCCTGGAGGTCTTCTAGTCCACCCTTGTTCTCAAGAAGATCCTTACTGAATCATACAGCAGCAGAGTTGGGAGGGACTTTGAGGTTTTCTAGTCCAACCCCCTACCCATGCAGGAGACCCTTACAGAATGACAGGGTTGGAAGAGACTTCAGAGGTCATCTAGTCCACCCCCCTGTTCAAGCAGGAAGCCCTATTGCATTTCAGAACTCTTTCAAACTCCGGGCCCTTTCTGGCTTCCTTGCCTATGGCAGATCTGAGGAAAGGGAAAGGTTCCCCTCACATATCTGTACTAGTTGTTTCCAGCTCTAGGGGGCGTTGCACATCTCCGTAACAAAGCCGAACAGCCAGCGCCGTCCGAAGACGTCTCCATGCTCATGTGGCCGGCGTGACTAAATGCCTTCGAAGGTGCATGGAGCACGGTTCCCTTCCCACCGAAGGGGTCCCTATTTTTCTACTTGCATTTTTTACGTGCTTTTGAACTGCTAGGTTGGCAAGAAGCTGGGACAAGGAATGGGAGCTCACTCTTGTTATGTGGCACTGGGGATTCGAACAGGCACACTGCCGACCTTTCTGATCGACAAGCTCAGCGTCTTAGCCAATGAGTCTCCATGTCCCTAAGTCCTCTCATTATTCTCATTGTATAAAAATGTGTATTTTATTAATCCACCTTTCTCTGGTGTCCATCCCTATTCTAACTTTGATTATGCCACTATTGTATTTACCCATTTTCCCTTTCTAACCATCATCTCTTAATTGCTTTAAAGCTTTAAGTGTGGATTTCTTAGCTTGCCTCCCATATTCCTCTCTTGGATCTTTATTTCTGTCTGCTTAAATACCAACGTATTTCTGAGCTGGATTCTTATCCACTGAACCACCGTGTCCCCTGGTCATCCCCTGGCACATCTGACCATCTTCCCCCCCCCCTCATAAAATCTCAAGGTCCTCCCTTCCCAGCGGAGACCCCAGGAGATGCGAGAAAAGAACCAGAAACTGCTGAAAATGGTTTATTGACAGGTGAAGAAGAGGAAGACTGAGCAAAGCTGGAGAATTTGCAGTGGAGTGGGTGGGCACCCCTGTTGCACCCCGGTTTGGATCCGCGGTAGAACAGGAGAGGTCAACGTTTGGAGAGATCACCACCTAAAATGAAAAGACAGGAAGCCGGGAGGTGGGATCCTGGGAGGGAAGAATGGAAAGTGGGACTCCCCGAGCACCGTTTTCCCTGGCAGAAGACTGCTGCAGGCCATCCCACCCAACGGAGAACGATTACCTTGGCAGCTGCTGCATTCGCACCCGCGGATAACCGGCAAGACTACAGGCTCTGTCTCGCCGCCCAGGCACTGCAAATTCAGGATGCGCACCGGACTAACCGGATCCAGTCGGTAGCTGCAACAGTCGCAGACAGTCTCCAGGTAGGGTTCCTGCAGAGGACAAACCAGACGAGAGGTTTCTCCGGGAACTGCGAGTCGTATGAATCTCGGATGGGCTGGAGGTGGTGGGGAACCAGGGTTGTCTTACCTCTGGGATGACGTTGGTGTGGGAGGCGCACTGCCCCTTGCAAAAGCCCACCTCCACGCCGGCCAAGAAGCAGAGCCCCTTGGTAATGTTGCGGTGTTCTGTGAAATGTCGGCAGTGCGGGTGAGGTTCAGCTGTCGGGGCAAAGAAAGGGTGACCAGCCTGGCAGAACCCGGGGCGAATGGCTTAGGAGGGAAGATGGGCTCAGAATAGGCCACCTCCCCAATTGGCAGAGGGGTGGGGTCCAGGAAGGAACCAGGATTGGACGCCCCGACTTTAGGGCTTCTGGCCTGATGACGAAAGCGACTGGTTTGATCTTTTTGGGTGCCCCAATGGCATTTCCACCGCAGAGCAAAAGTGTCTGTCTTGCTCCCTCGCCCTCCCTCCCTCCTTCCTTCCTCAGCTTCCTTCCTTCCTTGTTCTTTCCTACTTTCCTTCTCTTTCCCCCTTCTTTTTCCTTCCTTCCTTCTTTCTTACTTTCCTCCCTCTTTCTCCTTCCTTCCCCCTTTCCTTCTTTCTTCTTCCTTCCTCAGCTTCCTTCCTTTCTGCCTCCTCCTTTCTTTTTCCCATCCCTCCCTACTTCCTTGCTTCCTGGCTTTCTTTCTCTTTCTTTCATCCCCTTTCATTTTCCCTTCCTTCACTTCTTCCTTCCTTTCTGATTTTCTTTTTCTTTCTTTTTCCCTTCCTTCCTTCTCTTTTTCTCTCCTTCCTTCCTTGCTTCTTTCCTACTTTCCTCCCTCTTTCTCCCTCCTTCCCCCTTGCCTTCTTTTTCTTTCCTTTTCTTTCTGGGGACAGATCTGTTCCTTCAGCTCCTTTCCTGCCGCTTAGACTGCCTGTTATTCTTAGCCGCCCCACCACTTGCTCTGACCCACATACCGACCAGCTTCTTCCGACAGACGGGGCAGCAAGAGCCCGGCTCCTGCATTTTGACTTCGCCCTGAGGGTAGAAGAGAAAGGGGTGATTTTTTTTTTCATTTGTGGGTGGGATGTGGAAGACAGGACTTGAACCCAGGGCTACTGTCAGACCTGCCGTTCCTGGGGGGCAGACTGGAGGAGGTTGGCTTTCCCCACCCCACCCCCTGAAGGGATGGAACAGAATGATGGGTCCCTGGGGAGGAAGCACCTCGAGGCAGACAAGGGGCAGACAGCTCGTCTCGCACAGCGCCTGGCCGTTCACACAGCGGCAGACTTCGCAGCCCTTGTGCCATTCTGCTCCGGGCTGTGGAGAGAGGGAAAGAGAGAGAAAGAAAAGGGAGTGGTAGGTCGGTAGGGTCCCGCAGAAGGGGGCTGTTTCCCAGGGGGTGATGGGGAGGGGGCCCTTCTCAAGCCTTGGAGGGATGAAAAGGGGTTGAGATTGGGAGATAATAGATATATGGAGGATAGATGAGCGAGACAGAGACAGATGATAGAGATAGAAAGATATGATATAGATAAAGAGAGAGAATGATGGACACATATACATGATAGAGATATAGAGAGAAATAAGACAGTAGACGATAAATAGATGAAAGGTAGATAGATAGATAGATAGAGATAGAAGTTGATGAATAAAAGAATGAACATATAAATAGGAGATAGGAAGATGGAGATGACAGATGGAAGACATATGGATGGATGAATGGAGAGAGACAGATGGATAGATTGATAGAAGTACAGATAGAGATATGGATGGAGAGATAGATGGATAGATACAGAAAATAGAGAGAGAAATGATAGAGAAAGAAAAAGATGGAGAGAGACATAGAGAGAGAAAAGAGAGATGATAGGTATAGATAGATAATAGATAGGTAGATAGGTAGATATAAATATAGAGACAGATGATGGACAGGTATAGACTGAGAGATGAGAGATGAGAGATGATGGATAGATACAGATTATATAAATAGATATGGATGAACGAATGAAATTAATGAATGAATGAACAGATATAAATAGAGAGAGATAGGAAGATGGAGAAGATATATGATTGACAGATGGATGAATGAATGGGGGGAGAGAGAGAGAGAAAGAGAGATGGAGATAGATGCACAGATAGACCAAAATAGAGATATGGATGGATGGATAGATAGATAGATAGATAGATAGATAGATAGATAGATAGATAGAT
>BLBF01000100.1:767807-792790 GCA_015471245.1 Laticauda colubrina
GATAGATAGATAGATAGATAGATAGATAGATAGATAGATAGATAGATAGAGTAGTAGGTAGAATACTAATAATAATACTAATAAAATAACAATAACAACAATAATAATAAAAACACAGCTAGATTAATTGTCCCTGGCCTGAGGAACGAAACCCCTCTCGCTCTCCCGCCTTCCCTTTTACTCACTGAGTACACCTGGTCTCCCTCCTCACATTCGCAGCGGGCAGCCACCACGCAGTGCCCGCTGCCATTGCGGTAGTGCCCGGGCAGACACGTGCATCCATCCCGTGCCATCGCCCAGCTGCAGTTCTGGGCAAGCTCCTCGTAGACCTGACGGCAGCTGCGCTCACAGGCAGTCGGCAGGACGGCAGGGTGCCGGCGTTCGCCCTCTGGACAGGCTGGCACGGGGAGGAAGGGAGGGAAGAGTCACGCCAAGCGGGTCAGAGCTAGGAAA
The DNA here is from genome assembly GCA_015471245.1 of Laticauda colubrina. NCBI lineage: Eukaryota > Metazoa > Chordata > Lepidosauria > Squamata > Elapidae > Laticauda > Laticauda colubrina. The sequence goes on from BLBF01000100.1 coordinate 768,261, forward strand.
GACCCCCTCCCTTTGAACTGCCCCCCTCTCTCCCCTGGGGTGGGATTCAGCCACTTCGCACCGGCTCGGGAGAACCGGTTGCAAATTATTATTTTGGTGCTGTGGTGGAGTTCGGTGAACCGGCTGACTCCCACCCCTCTTCCCACCAGGCAAGCGGCCAGCTGAGCAATATTTCTCGGCCGGCAGCCATTTTAAGAATTTTTTTGTTGTGAATTGTGGGCCTCTCCTCTTGCCACCTGGCAAGTGGCCAGGTGAGGTCGGCGGGGGCGATGGTGGGAGTGGTGCCAAATTGGCCACGCCCACCCAGTCCCACGCCCACCCTGGCCATGGCCATCCATCCGGTTGCCAGGGCAGAGTAAGCCACACTCACCGCAATCCGGGAGAGCGCAAGGGCACTGGAGAAGGGAGGAAACAAAGGTGGTGAAGTGCAGGACAGGGGCACCCAGAGGGCATCCCAGCAGAGAAAGGTAGGCATCGATTAAGTAAGCAAGCAAGCAAGCAAGCAGAAGAGAGAGCTGGAAAGGACTCCAGAGGTCTTCCAATCCAACCCCGTCCTCAAGCAGGAGACCCTTACAGCATCACGGAGGTGGAAGGGACTTTGGGGTAGGGTCATCTAGTCCAACCCCTTGCTCCAGCAGGAGACCCTTGCAGAATGACAGCATAATGAAAGAGGCCTTGGGGGGGTCATCTAATCCAACTCCCCCCCCCTTTGAACCCTCTTACCATCACAGTTCTCCTGGGTGCAGGTGAAGACTCCCCTCTGGCAGACGCTGTGGGGCCAAAGGAGGGAAGAGCCCATCAGTGCAAGGTTCTACTCCTCATGAAGGAGCCACTCTTTCTGATCACAACCTCCCTCGTGGGGACGGGGTGAGGCAAGGGCAGAATGTGGGCAGGCCTCGGCTCACAACAGTGGATGTAGTGGCCATTCAACAGTGACAACGGTGTGGGAGAATGACCTTGTTTCACCCTTACGACCGTTTAGCGACTGTTCAGTCCCAATGCCAGGGAAAAAAGGGAGTTAGGACCATTTCTCCGAATTTATGATGGTTGCAGCTTCGACTACCGACTGGTGTTTACGACGATTGGCAGCCTCCTGGGGTATACATGGTTCCCCTTTTGGCGACGGGGAAGCTGGATGGACTTCCCAACCCTGAAATCTGCAGGGATTCCCTTAGTGATGGGGAAAGCCATAAAACGGGGACAAGAATTCGCTGAGCTGATTTTTTTCACACCAACATGTGGTTCGAGGGCCGGAGGATAGGCTGGTGGGCACCAGGTTGGGGAAGGATGGGATGCCTAGGATCCCATGCAAATTCGGGGTTCCTTTTGAGGGTTAGGGTCTCCCTTGGTCTCTTTGGATTGGTTGCCCAACTGGGACTGGCTCACCAGGTGTTGCATTCGTGTCGAAAAGTACTACCGGGCCCATGCTCCTGGGTGCGCTCTTCCTCGGATAAGTTGACAGCCCATGGCGCAGCGGGCATCCGGCTGATCACGCAGCGACACTCTTCCGGGGGGACACACAGCCCGTCTTGCAGCACCTGTGGGACAGCAGGCCGGGGTTTCTCAGACTTCAATGCCCACTGGCGGCCATTTTAAGAGGTCTGGACTTCAACTCCCAGAATTCTCCAACCGGCATTGCACTTACAAGGGCTAAGTTGGGGAAAACATGGCGGTAGATAGAGGGGGGAGGGAGGGGCTGTTTGGATGGGGAGGCCGACACTCACCTGGCCAGGTGGGCAAACGCAGCCAGGCTGGCATTCCTCTTGCAGGCACTGAATTTCCAGTCGCAGGTCAGAGCAGGTGTGCGGACAGGTGTTGGCACAATCACGGTAGATTTGGGTCCCAGGGCATTCTGGGAAAGAAGGGCAGAGAGTGGGTGCAGAGCCCCCATGCCCCAGTCCCAGTTGCTGATAGTTGGGAAGACCCTGTAATCCTAACCCCCTACCATCAGCCTCTAATCCCCTAACCATAATCCCCATAAACAACCCCTAAGCTTGACTCCTAACCCCCTAACCATAATCTACCCCACCTTACTCCCCTTCCCCTACCTTCACCCCTAATCCTAAACTCCTCCAGCCAAAACCCCTAACCCTGTTCCTAAACCCTACTCCTACCCCTACCTCCAATCCCCTAAACCCCTATGCTCCTAATCCCCACAACCCCTACCAACCTTCAACCCCTAACCTCCTAATCCTAATTCTACTCCCCCTAACCTCTATTCTTATTTCCCTAATCTTATCCTCCCTCTTATCCTTTAATCCCCAAACCTTGATCCTCTAATTCAAGGATGGATAATTAATATTCCCAAGAGGGCCACATTGGCTGACCAAAGGAGAATTCAACTTCTTCTCCTGCATTCTGCTCATTATTTATGTTTAATTTTAATTTCCAAGTCACCTCATGCCGAAGGGCCAGGTGTGGGGGCACAAAATACCCAGGTCTGCCCTAACCCTAACCCTTACGGTCCTTTTCAAGAACCGGTTCCCCGTCCGGACATCGCACCAGCAGCATTTCCTGAACAGGCACAGAGGCTCACCCAGTGTGCAATTCTGCAGATGGCATATGCGGTGCTGCCGGAGTGGGGAGGGGCAGGGCTCCCCCAGAGGGGAGAGCAGCTGGCGGTGCCTCTCAGAGACCCCTCCTCCACAGCTGGCGCTGCAGGGGCTCCATGCGGTCCAGTCACTGAACAGGCAGCCAGCTGTGGGGAGACAGGGGGAGGGAGAATTGTTGTAAGTTGAGGGCTACCTATGGAAGAGGGAGGGAGGAAGGAAGATAAGAAGGAAGGAAGGACCGAGAGGGAGAGAAGAAGGGAGGGAGGAAGAATGGAAGGAATCACCAAGAGGGGAAAGGGAGGGAGGAAGATGAGAAGGAAGGACTGAGAGGGAGAGAGGAAGGAAGGGAGGAAGGACCAAGAAGGAGGAAGAGAGGGAGGAAGGTAAGAAGGAAGGCAGGAAGGCAGGAAGGAAGAACTAAGAGGAAGGAAGGAGGGGGAAAGAAGGAAGGAAGGAAGTCCTCGCCTTATGACCACCGCGGAGCCCAACATTTCCATTGCTAAGTAAGACATCTGTCCAGCGAGTTCGGCCCTCTTTTACTTTCTGCCATCGCTAAGTGAATCACCGTGATTCTTAATTTAGTCACACAGTTGTTAAAGGGAATCTCCCTTTCCCCCTTGACTCTGCCAGTCAGAAGGTCACCAAAGTGGGAATGCTGCCCTCGTCATAAATCTGAGCCAGTCACAATTTTGATCCCATGGTTGTGGTCGACAGTCGTAAATGTGAAACATGGTCAGCGGTCCCCCTTTTTGGCACCTTGGTCACTAAATAAAGGGTGACAAGTTGGGGACTACCTCCTAACGTGGAAGTAGCAGCTAGAGGGGTGGCTGCACCTTATGTTCCCTCCCATCTCGTGCAACCCCCCCCACAAAAATCTCACCTGGACAGGGCTGGGAGTTGCAGCGCGCAGTGCCTTCCATGGACTCAGCGACGCAAGGCACTCCGTGGAGAGTCTCGTGGCAGGACCGATGCCTCAGGGTGGCCCCCCCTCCACACGTGGCCGAGCAAGGGCTCCACGCCGACCACTCGCCGTAAGATGGGCACTTCTCCTCCGGACAGGAGAAAGAGCCGTTCTGGCAGGTGCTGGAGGACAAAAAAACCAGGCGCCAAAGACGCGGCATGCCATGAAGGGCGCCTTAATTTCCTCAAGCAGAAAAGCTGGGGTGCTTTTCATCACACAATTAAGTGGGGATTATGCAAAAAAAGCATGAAGCATGATCTGCGCTGGTTAGACCCGAACTTGAACCCCCCAACCTCCCCACCCTCCTTAAACGGGGTACATTGTCCCCCCTGTTTTTCAGTGCCCCAAATTTGCTGCTTGAGAAAAACAGAATAAGCAAACAACGGAACAGCAGAATGACAAAATAAAAGAGGTAGAGGAACAGAATGAGAGGATGACAGCATGACGAAAGGACAGAATGACAGAGTGATGGAAGAAGAAAATAACAGAATAACAGAACAACAGAACGACAGAACAACAGAAGAGCAGAGCCGGGATGGTGCTCCGACCAGTTCAGCCCAGTTTGAGTGAACCGGTAGTGAATTTTATGGTCGTTTTTATGGCTGGGTTGGCGAACTGGCAAATCCCGCCCCTGGCTGGCCCCTGCCTACCCCACCCCTCCCAGGAGCCCGTGGCCCATTTTGGATGCCAGGTAGGTAGGTGCAAGGGCCTGCGCAGAGCTTGGGGAGGATGAAAAACGGGCTTTCAGAAGTTCTGAAACGGGTCAGAAACGGGTCTTTCTCCTCCTCCTCCTCCTCCTCCTCCTCCTCCTCCTCCTCCCAGATTGCACCCTGGAGGCTGAAGCAAAATCTTGAGAGCAGAGAACTGGTTGCTAAAATTTTTGAAGCCCACCCCTGAGCAGAGCAACAGAACAGCAGAATAATGACAGATTAAAAAATACCATAATAAGAAAATAGAATAACAGAATAACAGAACAGCAGAATAAGAAAATAACAGTGTAACAAAAGAAGAGAAAAATAGAGCAGAACCACAGAAGACCAAAACAACAGAATGACAGAAGAAATACAACAAAACAAAACGAAAGGCTAGCAGAACAACAGAACAAGAGAATAACAGACAGACGGAGCTGAGCAGCCCAACCGCAGAAGGGCAGAACAACCAAGTTAAGGGAATGTGACAAAACAAGAAACGCAACACAACGAAATGAAACCGTAGAATAGCCAGAGAAGAGCATGGCGGAAGAACAGAAGGGGCTGGGTCACCGAAGGGCAGAAGAGCACAGAACACAAGTCACAGAAGGAAGGGGGGATTGGAAGGGACCTTAGAGGTCACCTAGTCCAACCCTGCCTCCTCCACCCACCAGTTGTGGCAATCCAGTTCTGCCAACTGGCCGGGGAGGACTTCCACGCTGCTGTTTGCTGTGGCGAGACCGCAGCGGCAAGCCGGGATCGGCACGCAGGAGCCGTCCTGCAAAAGCTGCCCCTCGGGACACCGGCAACCTGTGGGGAGGGGAGGTGGGGGGGAGGGCAGGAGAGGGGCCAAACGGCAAGTTTAAAAGCTACTCCTCGGATTTACGATTGCGGGGGCTCGAAGAGTGGGGAGCGGGGCGAGTTACCTTCCCTGCACTGCCCCTGCAGGCACTCGACGTGCTCCCAGGAATCCAGGCAGGTGCGGGGGCAGCCGTTGGCACAATTGGCATCGTACACCTTGCCCCGGTCCTCACATGTCCCTCCTGTGGGGAGGGGAGGGAGAAGGAGGCCGGTGGGAGGAGTCATTTCCCGGGGTCCCATATGGAGGTTCAAGCTTCAAACCCCTGCCCCATAACCGGATTCTTGGCTTTCCCTCCCCCCATCCTTTCCTCCCTTCCTTCCTGTGTTTTCTTTCCTTCCTTCTTCTTTTCCCCCTTTTCCTTCCTTCCTCTTCCTCCTTTCTTTTTTTTTTAACTTTCCTTCTTTCCTTCCTTCTTTGTCCTTCCTTCCTTCTCTTCTCTTTCATCCTTTGCTCCCTCCTTCCTTCCTTCTTTGTCCTTCCTTCCCTTCCCTTTCCTCCTTCCTTGTTCTTTTCCTCCCTCTCTCCTTTCTTTTCTGACCTTTCTCTTTTCCCTATTTGTCCTTCCTCCATTTTTCCTTTTCTTCCTTCCTTCTTTTCCTTTTTTCCTTCCTTTCTCTTCCCCCTTTCTTTTTTGACCTTTCCTTCCTTGTTTTCTTTTATCCTTTCCTCCCCTTTTCCCTTCCTTCCTTCCATTTTTGAATTTCTTTCCTTCCTTCTTTCCTTCCGTTAGCCTTCCTTCCTTCTTCCGTTCTTCCCTTCCCTTTTCCTTCCTTCCTCTTTTGTCCTTCCTACCTTTCTTTCCTTCTATGTCTTTTCTTTCTTTCTCTCCTCCCTCCCTCCTCCTTCTTTTACTCCCTTTTCCTTCCTTCTTCTTTCTGCTTTCTTTTTTGACCTTCCTTTCTTCTCCTCTGTTTCTTCTCCTCCTCCCTCTCCCCCCACTCCTTCTTCCCCCCTCACTTACCCTCTCCCTCCCCCTCTCTCCTTCTCCCTCTCCTTCTCCTCCCCCTCTTTCTCTGGCAGCTCCGATCCTGGTGGGAAATCAGCCCTGAGAGACCCCAGCCCCATTACCTGGACAGGGGCCCATGTTGCAAGTCTCCGACTGGTATCGTAGCCCCTTGCAGCGCAGCTCGGCGTCAGAGTGCTGGGGCCCTCGTTGGCGCAGGCGGAAACCGCCACCGCAGGGTGCCCGGCAAGGGCTCCAGGCCCCCCACTCGCTCCACAGGCAGAAATCTGGAAGAGACCCATAAGGCTGAGCCCTCCGCAACGCGGGTGGGGCAATCCCCATCCTCCCTGCAGAGCCCGAATCTCAGCTCACCTTGACAGGTGCCAGTTTCCTCAACGCAGAGCTGTTGCTGCTCCAACTCAGTGGTGCAAACGCTGTCGGGACCCCTCCAGATTTGGCCGGTCTGCGGGTCGAGGCAGAACCGGTAGCGGCGCTGAAGGGAGACCTGGACCGGCGGGGAAGGCCAGGAGGCCTCGGCCTGGGCCAAGAGGGCAGGGAGGGCCCAGGGCCCAAGGGCAGCCAGCGGCACACAGTCGGAGCAGGCTGTCCACGGCGACCAGCCGCTCAGCGGAAGCAGCCCTGAGTAGGAGAAGAGGGAGGAAGGTGTGGGATTCCATTTCTTTTACGACTGGTTCTGTGGGCGTGGCCTTTCTTTCTCTTTTTTGGGCAGCACCTCCCTCCCCATTTTTGGGCCTTCTGGGCCTCAGGGAAGCCTCCTGCAGGGGTGGGGTGTTGGTCCCAGAAGGCTTCCCTGGGGCTCAGGAAGGCAGAAGACTGAGCCGGGGGGGGTGGTCCTCCCTGGCCAGGACCAGTCTACCTGAAGCAGCCTTTTTTTCCCGGCCGAGTGGCAGGCACTTACCTTGACAATCCTGGCTGCTGCATTGCAGCTCTCCCGCCTGGCACACACTGTGGAGGGGAAAACGAGGAGCGGGTGAGCTGGGGGTTGGACTAGATGACCTCCAAGGTCCCTTCTGACTTTGTGATTCCCTAATTTTGTAAGGTCTCCCTTTTTGAGATGGGGGTTGGACTAGAAGACTTCCAAGGTCCCTTCCCACTCTCTCATTCTACGATTCTTTAAGAATGGATCACCTGCTTGAACAGGGGGTTGGACCAGATGACCTCCCAGGACCCTTCCGATTCTGTGATTCCCCCCAGACTATAAGTTCCAGACTGAATTTTCTGAGATTTCTTTATCCTCACAATCCCCCCCTTCCCCACTTTGAGGTAAAATTCTCCGAGGCAAAAGCCCACCACTCCGCCATCCCGACGGAAAACCCGAGACTCACCATTTCTTGCAGCCAATTGGAATGGTGTCTCCAGCCGCCATGAAGACTGGGGCCCCTGCCGGGTGGGGGTGGAGGCAAGCGCACCGCGCAGGTGGCACACACGACCCCCTCTGCTCCAACAGACCCTTTGGGGGGACACACATATACAGAGGGGTTTTCCAGAGTTGGCTCCTCCTTCTGGGACCCCTGACATTCCTCCCTTGCTTCCTCCTTCTTTCCTTCCTTCCCCTTTGTCCTTCCCTTCCTCTCTTCCTTTCTGTTCTTCCTTCTGTTCTTTCCTTTCCTTCCCTTCCATCCATCCATCTTTCCTTCCTTCCTTCCTCTCTTCTTCCTCCCTTTCCTTTCCTGTCTTTCCTTTCCTTCCACCCTTCCTTGTTTCCCTCCTTTTCCTTCCTTCCTCTCTGTTCTTCCATTATTCTTTCTTCCTCTCTCTTCCTTCCTCCTCCTCTCCTTCCTTCCTTTCTCCTGGCCAAAGCAATAAGACAATGAGGGAGATCCCAGCACAGCTGATCGTTGGAAAGGGAAAAAAGAAATATCATAAGGAGTGACTGGGCGGGAGAGAATGCAGTCAGCAACATCGGGCGTGTGTGATAAGGACTGATTGGGTGGGGAGGGGAGGGATGGGCAGAGAGGGGCAGGGCCAGCCAGGGGGAAGATTTGCCAGTTCTCTGGATGGCACAAAATCATAACAACCGGTTCTATCGAACCGGTCCAAAATGGCAAAATCCCACCCCTGCCCTCAGCCAGCCCTCCCAGCCAGTTATAGCTTGTAGTTCCACAGGTCCATCACTTCAGTGCTCACCTGTGGGCAGTAACAACCAGGTAAGCAGCGTGGAATGTCCTTGCACAACTCTGGGTGCTTCAGGGTGGAACAGTGGCTGTCACAGGGGGAGCCACACGCCCGGAACTCAAAGGGGGGCTCGCAGCTGGACTCTGGCAAAAAAGGCACAGGAAGAAGTCAGCTCAAACCTTCTATGCTCTCTGGAACCAGGCGGCGCCTGAGGAGGAGAAAAGTTCTAGTGGGTAAGGTTGCCTGGCTAGAAACCAGGCAACAGTGAATTCTAGTTCCACCTTGGGTACAAAGGGCAATTGGGCCAATCAATTGGACTTTGGGCCAATCACCAGGAGATTGGGAATTCTAGTCCCGCCTTAGGCATGAAAGATGACTGGGTGACACTGAGCCAATCACCCGGAGACAAGGAGTTCTAGTCCCACCTTCAGCATGAAAGGCAACTGAGTGACTTTGGGCCAATCACCAGGAAACGGAGTTCTAGTCCCACCTGAGGCATGAAAGCCAGCTGGGTGACTGGGCCACTTTCTCCCTTTCAGTCCAACCTACCTGACAGATTGTGGGGGAAATACCAGCAAAGACCATTAGGTACATTTGCTACCTTGAACCAAGTATAAATTGTGATCAAGGAGGGATCAAAATGAAATAAATATTTAATAAACAAGGGGGCAGTTGACGATGAGAAGTTATGAGAAGACCAGAAAGTTGCCAGTTGGACAACAAAACTGCCCACCCATTGTGGGCTGAGGAGGTTGTTGTTGGCATTGCCTCACCTGAACACTGAGAATAATTGCACATTCGGAATTGCCCGTCCAGTCCTAGGCATGGCTCCCGGTCAGTTTCCCAACCTTGTTGGTTCCTGTAGCGTTGTTGAACCAGGAAGCTGCATGAGCAGTGAGTCCAGGGGGTCCAAGGACTCCAGGGACAATCTGGAGGGGGAGACAGGACGGGGATGATTGACACTCAGCAGGGTGCTGCCTCAGAGGACGGAGCAGCAGGATGCGGAGAGAACAGCCTTGGGATCAGGAGGCACAAACGAACCACATAGCTTTGACAAAAGAGATCCGCACCGCCACTTGTCCACAACGGTATGGGGCTTCCTGCTTGAGTGGGGGGGGGGGGTATCAACCTTTTCTGCTTGGTGGTTCGCCGGAGCAGGGCAGGGGAGAGACGGAATGGCTCCGTGCAAACGGCCGACGCTTGTGCTCCTATGGGTGGCTCCATTTGCATGAGCGGCAAGCATGCCCACCTGCCACTCACACAAATGGAGCTTCCCGCATGAACAAGTGTGCCTGCCACTCACGCAGCTTGCTCAGCCCTTGTGCTGCCCAGTTTCGAATGCGCCACAGGCCCGGGGTTTTGGAGAAACCCCTCCCCCCCGGACTAGAAGACCTCAAAGATCCCTTTCAATTCTGTTCTTCTGAGGTGGGTTTTCATTTGAGAAAGTGAACCGGAATGAGTTGCCTCTGAGCATTCTCAGAGTGCACCCATTTCTTTTGTAGCCGGTCGCTCTCAAATTCTGGAAGTTCTTGCATGGCTGAGATTTCTGCTGGTGAATTTCCCCCTCTGGCTTGAACAGTGTAGAACAGGGGTGTATCCAACCTTGTGTCAACTCGTAAAGCATTCCTATGCCTGTTTTCGAGTTGCCATAGGCAGGAGGAGGAGAACCTGAAGGAGCAGTACGGCAATTAAAACCAGAGGTACATTCCACTCTTATATTACAATGATTTTAGCCTAGGCTACCAGATCTTCTGCCTGCGAAAATCCTAATTGGAGAATGTTGTGATGGATGACACCCAGCCCATGAACATGCTTTGTTGGAAAATCTGATTTATGACATACCCAGAGGGGAGGGGGAGAAACAGGGTCATAAATGAGAATAAATTATGTGTCTCAGAGTTAGCTTCATAGGGCTCAATGTCAACATGTTGCTCCTAATAAATCTTTTGAAGCTGGGCTCAAGGCTAATGATTGAATCAGGGTTATTGCTGGAAGCCCAATACCTTGGCAAGGTTAAGACTTGTGGACTTCAACTCTCAGAGATCCAGCAATCCCCACCATCCACAATCAGTAGAAATCATGACAGGACAGCCTGCTGGGCTGAGAGATCCGTGGCATCACAACGGGGTGGTGGTGTGAACTGGAAACTCCAGGGAAGATGGAGAGCCAGTGGGCCTTTTGTGGAGATGGTCAGGCACCATAGCACACGATTAGAATTATGACTCCATCATGCCAAAAAAGGAGTCTTAGAGGACACCCCTTGTAGGTAATTGCACCCCGTCCCAAATCCCGAGGGATGCTTCTTCCCTACCTTTGCAGGACTGCACATAACAAGGCTCCGTCTCCAGGGGAGGGCTGTGCTGGCTGCAAGGACCTCCTTCAGCGCCCACCAAAGCCGTCGGGCAAACACAGGTCCTGGTACGTGAGGTCAGTCCTGTGCCACAGGACTGAGAGCACGGGCTCCATGCTGACCAGGGACATAGGGACTCATCTTCTGCTGGAAATGAAGAAAGGTACCAAAAGAGCAGAATGGGAGAACACACTGTGTGGCCAACTCACTGTGGAACAACTTGCCACAGCCAATGCACCACGGCCAGGGGTGGACCATTGGGGGTTTGCAGGGGTTCAGGAGAACCCCCAGCTAAGATTCTGTGCAGTTCAGAGAACCCCCAAATCTCCACTCCTGGCTGGCTCCTCCTCCTCTGCCTCTTCCTCTTCCTAAAAAGTATAAAAATAACGGAATGACATGATGAATAAAGTGTTGAATTGTCCCTTGACTGGCTGTGGTGGGTTGGCTGTGGTGGGTTGTCCTAGATTAGTTGGCAACCCATGGCTCTGGAGCCACATGTGGCTCTTTCATCCCTCTGCTGTGGCTCCGTCACCAGTTAGTAAAAGAAAAAGGAACATCAGGCTAGGAGGTTAGGACCTTTATGGCTCTTTAAGTGTTTAAGATTGCCAACCTCTGTCCTAAACTCATGATACAGGTGGCACGCAGAGCCATTTGTGTGGGCATGCGAGGCCCAGACAAACTTACCTGCATTGGGCATGCACACACTTCCCAGCTGATTTTCGGCCCATTTGAGGCCTTTTTTTGGCTTCCTAGAGGCTCAAGGGAAGCCTTTGCAGCCTTGGGAGGCCGAAAAACAGGCCTGTTTCATCACTTCTGGTATTTCTGGAAATATAGGAAGTGACAAAACGGGCCCATCTTTTGGCCTCCAAAGGCTGCACAGGCTTCCCTCAAGCCTCTGGGAGGCCGAAAAAGGGCTCAAACAGGTCAAAAAATCAGCTGGGAAGCATGTGCGTGCACATTGCAGGAAAGGAAGTGGTGGGGGAGATTGCGCGTGCATGCACAGGAGGCATGGAGAGACCGTGTGCATTGCCTTCTGGGTGCTGGTGCATGAGTGCTTGCATGCGAGTGCACTATTTTCAGCACAGGAGCCCCAAAAGGTTAGCGACCACTGTCCTAGACCAACAAAGGAGATGCTGGCCATTATGCACCATTGGTCATTGACTCCCCCTGCACATTGCCATTTACACCATCCTGAGATGTACCTTCTGATACAGAGACTGAAATGGAGTGGTTTTTAAATTGGTACACTTATTAAGCGATGCTATCATAAATACTCCCGAGAATGTGCAACTGTCCATCCAGGATGCCTTGAAGGGCCCTTGTGGTGCCCTTACCTGGACAGGCTTGGGTGGAGCAATTCTGACTCTGGGTGTCCGGCCCTGAGCAGGGCAAGCCGTGGTTGCGTGGTGGTGGGTTGATGCAGGCGCGAGTTCGGATCTGGAGACTGCTGCCACAGGTTGCTGGACAGTCGGACCAGGGGGACCACGGGGTCCATCCACCGTGCACTGCCAGGAGGAAAGGAGAGAAGGAAGGAAGGAAGGAAGGAAGGAAGGAAGGAAGGAAGGAAGGAAGGAAGGAAGGAAGGATATATGAATAGGGAGGAGACAAGAGGAGACTTACCTGTTCGACTACTCAGAAAGTAAACTCACCTACACAGGTGATGTCCAGGCAGTAAATGCCTTCTGGGGTGCAAATGCTGGAGGAGACGGAGAGAAAGGTACCCATGAATTTGTTGTGAAGCATTTCCCTGTAACTTTTTGTTGTGAAGCATTTCCCTGTAAGCCGTGTCCAGAGACACCCTCCCATTGCATCCCTGCATGCAATGCCCTCCCATCTAGGTCAGGGGTCCCCAACTCCTAGTCCACGTCGGTCCATGATGTGCCAGAAACTGGTCCGTGCAAACGAGCAAAGTCCCATCTGCGGGGTGCAGGCAGGACACAAAACCATGATCCCCCCTCCCCCCCGAACCGTGGAGAAACCACAGAATTGGTCCCCGATCAGTGGGAAAACCATGGAACTGGTTCCAGTTGGGACACAAATCCACACACTCCAATTCATGGAAAAACTACACACCTCGATCCATGGAAAAAACCACAGAACTGGTCCCTGATCGGTAGAAAAACCACGGAACCAGTCTCCGACCTAGGAAATGTCTACTCAGCTTCCCATGGAGAACAAAGGATGGAGGGAGGAACACTCACCACTGCTGGCACTCCCCCAGGAGCCAGGTGCTGCCCAGGCTGGTCTCGCGGCCCTCATGCAGGCACAGAGGGGGGCAGGAGTCCAAGGCACAGGGGTGGGTCTGCACCTGCTCTTTCAGGCAGTCGGGGGCCCAGGAGCTGGAGGTGGGAGTCCTGTGCGGGACGGAAGGTTGCAAACCATCTTTGAAGCTCTCCTTGGAAGTCCCACATCACAGCTGCTGGCTCAGCCCGGTTCTCCCACTGTGGGATGACCCGGGAGCACGGCACAGAGGTAACACAAGCAGCTGGAAGTTCTAACCTGCCCTTTATTGCTGCAAGTTTCCCCAAATGCTGGGGAAATTATTTCAAAATAAAGAATCCAATATTTACATTACATGGTGTGTGGTGAGTTAATTTTGTGAGTTTGCTTGCTAGCAAATTTTATGTGACAAGACTCAGGTAGTAGATAGATAGATCTCAGAGTGAATCTGTGATTCTGCGAGCAACTCCATCTGCCTGCCTGCTTTGCCTGGTTTTGGGTCAAAGTTGCCCTTTTTTAATTAAAAAAATTCAATATCTACATAGCCACGCCCAGCCAGTCTCGTGACCACCAAGCCACACCCACAAATTAGGCCACATCCACAAAGCCAGTTGTTAAGGAATTTGAATCCCGCCCCTTGTTCCAGCTCATCTTCCCCCACAGATTCAGGCTCCGATGGGGGCATGACACACTGCCTCTGCAGTCCCACCTATGGCAGCACCCCCTATAGTTTCCCACCCACCCTCTATCTAGGGTCTTTGGGATTCGTCCTTTTCTCCCCCCCCAACGAGGCTCCAGCACTCATGACGATTCTCAGTGTCCTGCCCCTGGTGGAGACTGACTCTTGAGGGAGAGGAGGAACAGCCTTGTGGCTCCGGAGGTGTTGGAGGAGGCTGGGGAAGGGCAGAGGCTGGCTGGGCAATCAGAGGAAGACCCAGGCCCATCCCCTCTCCAACCTAGGGCACGCAGGGAGGAGAGGATAAGGGAGAGAGGTGGTCTACTTGGGAGGAGAGGGCCTTGATCCTCTTTATGGGCTGCAGCTGTGACAAGTGAGTAAGAGGACGGACATGTGAGCGCTGGAAACAAAGCATGGAAATAACTCTAGTTTATGGTTCCTCTCTGAGTTTGGCGTCCTTCCCAGTGTGTGTCCTGTTATCTGTGGACGTCCTCCGGCTCTTATCTTGCCTGGTTTGTGTTTTTTTTTCTTCCTTCTTGTAACTGTTTGTGTGGGAGGTTTTTTTGTCTTCCATCAAGAGTCTTCAGAGCTTGGAAGCAAAGTGAAGGAATAAAAGGGGCTTCACCATTTTTTGTGACCATGTTTATTTTGTGTCCCCCCCCACCGGGTCATCACACTCAGATTTGGGCAGTCCTTGACTTACAACTGGTCTCTTAGAGACAACTTGAACTTACGACAGAACTCCCCCCAAAGGTACTTACAACCTGGCTCCAATAGGTGGCTCTCTTCCCCAGCATCATGTGACTGCATTTTGAGAGCTCAGAACCGACTCGCATTTAATGCTGTCTGCAGCATCCCGGGATTCACATGATCGTAATTTACATCATTTTTGCCAAAAGACACCATTTATTTCCATTCTTTGGCAAAAAAAAGTGCCTCATAGGGAACCAATGGAGACACTTAAGGACATGGTGTTCACTTATTGACCACTGTGAAAGAAGTTTCTAACATCGGGTTGGTCAAGTTTACAATTTACAATTTTCATGAGTTATCATCATAATTGGGCATGGCTGTAAATATTGGAAAGCATTCCAGTTACTGGAATTCTGGCAATTTCACCCCGCTTGTCTCAATAAATCCTGTTAACAAGTATTGTTAAATAAAGATTACTGATACTCTTCTTTAACAAGGTTTATTATTGCAAATAAATCTTGTTAAAGACTACCGATACTCTTCTTTAGCAAGATTTATTATTGTTAAGTAAATCTTGTTAAATACATCTTGTTATATTACCAATATTCTTCTTGGACAAGGTTTATTATTGTATTTATTATTTAATCTTTATTATAAAAAAATATCGATATTCTCTAACAAGATTTATTATTGTTAAGTAAATCTTGTTAAATAAATCTTGTCAAAAAATACCAATACTCTTCTTTAATAAGATTTATTATTGCTACGGAAATCTTGTTAAATAAATCTTGTTAAAGAATACTGTTAGTTTTCTTTAACAAGTTTTATTGTTACATAAATCTTGTTAAATTAATCTTGTTAAACAGTACTGATAATCTTCTTTAACAAGATTTATTATTAATCTTGTTAAACAGTACTGATAATCTTCTTTAACAAGATTTATTTTTGTTAAATAAATCTTGTTAAATAAATCTTGTTAAAGAAAACCAATAATTTTCTTTAACAAGATTTATTAAATAAATATTATTAAATAAATATTGTTAAAGAGCACCAATAGCCTTCTTTAACAAAATTCATTATGAAATAAATATTATTAAATAAATATTGTTAAAGATTACCAATAATCTTCTTTGACCAGATTTTTTGTTAAATAAATTTTGTTAAATAAATCTTGCTAAGGAGTACCCAAAATCTCAAATAAATCTTGCTAACAAGCACTGATAACCTTCTTTAACAAAATTAAATAAATAATAAATTAGATACAACCTGTTAAATAAAACTTGCTAACGAGTACCGATAAATAACAAAATTTATTGTTCAAAAAAGCTTGTTAATAAGTCATGTTAAAGAGTACCAATGTTCTTCTTTTACAAGATTTATTGAGATAAGAAGAGTGAAGCTGCCAGGATTCCAGCACCTGAAACTCTTTCCAATTTACTAGTCATCTATGACCATGTACTTGGGGTGGAGACTTCCTGGTTCTCCTTCTAACTGCTGTCCTTGCATCTCGCGAGGACCGAGAACTTCTCAACTGGAGAAAGGAGGACTAGAGGAGGTGGGTCACATCATATTGAACTTCTTTCCATGTGAGAATCAACTCTCACAGAGGTAGCCCTTAACAACTTAACAACTTAACTTAGACTTAACAACTGCCTTGATCTCATCTTCTGCAATAGTTTGAAATCAATTTACAGAATACAAATTAAAAAACCCTTTTCCAACAGTGACCACAACATGATTGACTTTTGTGTCAACATATATCCACACAAAAATCAACACAACAATGTGATCCCCAATTATAACTTCACAAAAGGCAACTATGATCATATAGACAACGATCTCTCATCTCTCACTGGATGCAATACTGTTGAAGACCATTACAACATATTTTTACTTGAAGTCAAAAGAGTCATCAAACTATATGTACCAATAACAACTTCCAAAAAAACAAAAAAAAAACAAATTACCTATAACAATAAGGAAACTTCAATCCAAAAAGAGATCACTCTGGTGGAAAAACAAATCTGGTCACGTTGCCAACTTCAAAAGCCAATACAAAAATTTATGCCACCAGATAAAGACTGAATGCACCAATTATCACATTAAACAAGAGGAAAAATTTGCATGCACCAATTCCACCCGCGCTTTCTACAATTTTGTAAACAACAAACTAAAAGACTCAAGGTCCATCCCTCCCCTGAAAGGACCTAATGGTAAAGATTGCAACGACGACACCATTAAAGCCAACCTCTTTAACACATTCTTTGGCTCAGTATTTGTAAACAGCAATGGATCATGCCCAGTATTTCCGAGTTGAACCACGGACAACTACAATGATCTAATACACATCGATTTTACAGAAGACGCTGTTGAAAAAGCACTATGCAATCTAAACCCATCTCTATCTATTGGACCGGATGGAATATGTGCCTACTTCTTCAAAAAGCTATCCACTGCCATAGCCGAACCTCTAAGCATAATCTTTCAAAAATCTTTCAGGACCAGCTCCTTGCGAAACCTATGGTCACAAGCCATTTTCATCCCCATCTTCAAAAAGGGAGACCCCAGCCTGGTTGAAAATTGCAGAGCAATCTCTTTTTGTTGCGTCACCTGTAAAGTCATGGAATCAATTGTTAACCAATCCATCATCCTTCACTTAAGCCCATGTCACATTGAACCAACGGATGCAAAGAGGATGTAAAACAGACAAAAAATCTTGCCATCCGTTCGAAAACGCGATGTACTCACTGCCTCCGTTTGGCTTCCTCTCTATCCGTCCAGCATCTGTTTGTTGACGTTTCATCCACTCAGAAAGTTTTGGGCTGCCTAAAACTTTTGCACGGAAAATGTATCCAGTTCGTCCGTTCTGCATCCACTACGCATCCGTTATGCATCTGTTATGCATCCGCTATATCCGCTAGGCGTCCGCTACGCATCCGCGCAACTCGCATCCACCCGGACGTGGGGAGGAAGCCGAACAGACGCAGAACGGATGCAGAACGGATGCCTAGTGAATGCAGAATGGAAACAAAGAGTTTAAAACGGAAAAAACGTTCGCAGAGGAGACCTATCTCGGATATTAAGGATGTCTGGAGGATGCCTAGAGGATGCCTAGAGGATGCCTAGCGGAAAACCTATACTGCCTATAAAAGGGGGGAGCAACTCGCCTGCATCTCACTTTCAGAACAGCAGCCCAGCGGTGCAGACCTCTGCAGCCTTCATCTGCCTCTTCCTCTTCCACAGCATCCAGTCATGTCCACCGTGGATTGTGACAAAGTCCTTTTGGCAGCCACCATCCTTCTGCAACAGTGCGAAACCATTTACAGGCTCTGTGAACTCTACTACGGGAAGAAAAGGAGCCACGCAAAAAGAGTCTGGGTCCAAAGTTGGTTCACCAGAAGTGCAGAGGACAGACTGTACAACAAGCTGATGGTGGAGCTCAGGAGCGAAGACACTCGGGCGTTCCAGAACTTCATGAGGATGCCTCCAGCCATGTTTGACGAAGTTGTGCAGCGCCTGACACCCAGGTTAACCAAGGCAAACACCAACTTCCCGCTCAGCCTGGAACCTGGGCTCAAGGTGGCATTCTGCGCCACCTGGCCTCAGGGACCACCTACAGGAGTATGCAGTACAGCTGGATGGTGCCACCCAACACCATCAGCATTGTGGTCAGAGAAGTGGTGCAGGCCATCATCAAAGAATACCTGGAGGAGCTCCTCCAGTGCCCCTCCACTGAAGAAGGCGGGAAGAAAGTTGCAGAGCAGTGGTATCAGAAGTGGAACTTCCCCCACACCGTTGGAGCCATAGATGGGAAGCACGTGGCCTGCAAAGCGCCAGCCAAGTCGGGGTCCACTTATCACAACTACAAGGGCTTCTTCAGCATCATCCTCTTCGCCATGGTCGATGCTGACTACAAGTTCATGTACATCGATGCTTCAGGCAACAGCTCATCTTCAGATACCCAGGTATACAACGCCAGTGACCTCAAGGAGGAGCTGGAAGGCAACCTCATTGTGGGCTTCCCAGATCCAGAACCCCTGCCCAACGACACGCAAGATGTGCCCTACTTCATCGTGGGGGATGACGCCTTCTCCCTCACAACCTACCTCATGAAGCCCTACACCTCCAGACTCCTCACCCGTGAAGAGAGGATCTTCAACTACAGGCTGTCCAGGGCAAGGCAGGTGGTGGAGAACGCCTTTGGCATCCTGGCCAACAGGTTCCAGGTACTTCTCACCACCATGCAGCATCGCCCAGAGTCCGTGAGGAGGATCATGGAAGCTTGCTGCATCCTGCACAATCTCATGCGCACCCGCTACCCAGTCTTGCAGAACAGGCTCGTGGACCTCCAGCAAGGCAATGGGGACATGGAGCCTGGGGAATGGAGGCAAGGGCAAAACCTGATAGACACTCAGGATGTGCAAGGCCCCAACAGAGCCTCACGTGAAGGGAAGAAGCAGCGCAACCTCCTGAAACACTGGTGCAACTCCCCAGCTGGAGCAGAGGAGTGGCAAGACAGGATGATAGATGACGGGATGCTTCCTTCAGTCTGTCTCATCACACGGATGAGATTGGGCCATGTATGTTGAGTGGCCCTACAATGAATAGGGCGTTTAATAAAGAGTTGTGTTTATGTTGAAATGCGTGGATCAATGATTAAATTGTTATTGATAATAGAGGGCCATAGGTGTGGCACCTGGGAGGGTGGACCATCCCGTCCCACTATGCTTGCACTGGAGGTTTATCTATCCCACAGCTATTACCCATCCCAAAGGTATCCCTGCCCATCCCACTGCTATCTTAACCCATCCCACAAGCATGCAAAGGCTTAAACCATTTCTAAAAGTTTCCAGCAAGACTTTATTAAAAAAAAGAAATGAAGCAAGTGTGTGAATCAAAAATAGACTTTATTAACAACAAGCTATAAGACAAAAATGAGTCTCTGGCACTCCTCTTGGTCGCTCAGTCTCAGGGGTGAAGGGTCCAGGTGCTGTGGAGGTGGCTGGTGCTGGAGTGCTTGTCATCAGCTCCTCCAGAAGCAGAAGCAGCAGAAGCGCCAGCCCCAGAAGAGCGAGCCCATGCTGCAGAAGCCCCAGCAGAACCAGAGTGAGGGCCAGGGGGCGGGATGGTAGTCCTGTCCCTCTTGCCAGGGCTGGCAGCAGATGGCTGGGGCTTGCTGTGCTTCCGCATGGTTGTGGGGTTGCTGGCTGGCAGGAACCAAGGCTGGCAGGAACCAAGGCTGGCACCAAGGCTGGCAGGAAGGCTGGCAGGGAGGCAGGCACCAAGGCTGGCAGGCAGACATGAACCAAGGCTTGCAGGAAGGCAGGCAGCAAGGCTGGCAGGAAGGCTGGCAGGCAGGCAGGCACCAAGGCCGGCAGGCAGACATGAACCAAGGCTGGCAGGAAGGCAGGCAGCAAGGCTGGCAGGCATTCATGCAGGCAGGGCAGGCAAGGCAGTCGATGTGTCTGGCAGCAGGTCTTTCCTCTGAATGGCAATCTGCTTCCGAGCTGCTTCCATTATATCTGCGGGGCTGACACAATTCATCCTCCCCGCATGCGCAATTAACGCCAGGCTTCTGCTGTGCATCCGCTGTGCATTCGCTTCATCCGTTCGGCGTCCACTCTGCATCCGCTGTATCCGTTTCGCGTCCGCTTCGCTGAGGCCCCCCAGAAGCCCTGAGGTTGCGCCATCCGCTCCCATCCACTGGGCTTCTGTTCCGCATCTGCTTTGTATCCACCCTGCGTCCTCCCCGCGTCCGTGTTATCCGCTCTGGTTATGCAAATTTTTGCCCCTTTTGAGAGCGGATAACAACGGATGGAACATTTTGCTCGGCCACTGTGTCCTTTTTGCATCCATTGGGCAGTGTGACATGGGCTTTAGAAACAAACAACCTACTGTCTTGGCTTCAGGAAAAATTATCCTGTAATTAGCAACTCTTACACTGCAAAAACATATGGACTACACAACCCGACCAGGACAAAGCAATAGACGCAATCTACAAAGACTTCTGTAAAGCCTTTGATTCAGTGGTACACGACAAACTATTCCTAAAACTAAAATCTGATGGTATCTCTGGACACTTGCATAACTGGAGAGAAGCGTTCCTCTTCAACACACAACAAAGGATCAAAATTGGGAGCGTCCTATCAAATTATGTACCTGTCAACAGTGGTGTCCCCCAAGGCAGCGTTCGAGGACCAACCCTCTTCATACTCTACATAAATGACCTCTGTGATCATATCAAGAGCAACTGCCTTCTCTTCGCTGACGATGTAAAGCTATTCAACACCACAGACAATACTGCCACCCTTCGAAAAGACCTCGACTATTTATCAGAAAGGTCAAACAAATGGCGACTTCAAATCTCAACAAACAAATGCTCTTATATATTGGCAAAAAAAATCTGAAAATAAAATACAGGCTGAATAGTCAAGACCTTGTGGATGATCCAAACTCTGTCAGGGATCTTGGAGTACTCATCCCAAATGACCTAAGTGCTGGAGCCCACTGTAACTACATAGCCAAAAAGGCATTAAGAGTTGTTAACCTAATCTTAAGTAGCTTTTTCTCTGGTAATATTACACGACTAATTAGAGCATTCAAGTATGCTAGACCAATACTTGAATACAGATCATCAGTCTGGAACACATATAATGTATCTGATATTAACACCATTGAGAAAGTCCAGAAATGTTTCACAAGAAGAGTTCTCCACTCCTCTACTCGTTGCAGAAGACCTGATGCCACCAGACTTGAAATTCTAGACTTAGAAAAACTAGAACTATGCTGCCTTCGATCTAAATATAGTACATAAAATCATACATTGCAATGTCCTACCTGTCAATGAATACTTCAGCTTCAACCATAACAACATAAGAGCAAACAATAGATACAAACTCAAGGTTAATCGCACCAAACTTGATTGCAGGAAATACGACTTCAGCCACAGAGGGGTCAATGTCTGGAATACTCAACCTGACTCTGGGGTTTCTTCCCCAAACCCCAAAAACTTTAACCTTGGACTGTCTACTATTGACCTCACCCCTTTCCTAAGAGGTCTGTAGGGGATGTGCATAAGCGCACCAATGTGCCTATTGTCCCTGTCCTATTGTTTCTTTTGTATGTTTTTTAAATTTTTCTTATATGTATCCATGTATTCATAACTACGTTTTTACTTATACCTATTATCTTGTAAGCAATTGACAAATAAAAATAAAAATAAAAAATAAAAAAGCCTCTGTCTTCTTGCTTTTCAGGGTGTAGCCCTCAATGAGAAAGATATCTGGTCCTGGAGTCCCAAATTACAGTCCTCCCCCAGACACAAACATTGCCCTCAGTGCCCTGGCAGCAGCCTGACCTGAAGCGGGTGCGAACGCCGTTCCCACAGGTGACACTACACTGGGACCAACTGGACCAGAGGCTCCAGGCGCACTCAATGGGAGAACAGATGTAGTTGGTGCAGAGAAGCCTCCCTCCAGCGGCACAGGTGCAGTTATTACACCCATCGTCGTACTGGCTGCCCGGTGCCCAGCTGTGTCCCTGGGCATCAGTGCACTCGCAGTGGGTGAGGGGTACACAGGTGCCGTCTTGCTCCAACGTACCTAACGGAGAGAGCAGATGAGTGAGAAATGCGACTCTAGACCTAGGCCTGAATTGGCCTCAATTGCGCAGTTAGCTGGCTGGGTAACATCCGCAGTGTGTCAACTCATTAAACATTCCTATGCTTGTTTCTGAGTTGCCATAAGCAGGAGGCGGGGGACCTGAAGGACCAGATGAGAACAATCAACCCATGGAAGAGAAGTTACCCTCAGAAGTTGTGGGAGCGCCATCACTTGAGGCTTTCAAGAAGGGATTGGACTGCCCTCTGTCAGAAATGGTGTTGGGTGGGGGATTGGACTAGATGACCTATAAGGTCCCTTCCAACTCTTATTACCTGTTATCTGTTAGATGGCAATTAGAACCAGAAGCACATTCCACGCTTATCTTAAAAAGATTGTAGCCTAGGAACTGGACCTTCTGCTGGGAAAATCCCTTGTTGGAGAATGTGACTGACGACACCCAGCCCATGAATGAGCTTCATTGGAGAATCTGATTCATGACACACCCAGGGGGGAGGGGGGAAACAGGGTCACAGATGACTGTAAATTACATATGTCAGATTTGGCTTCATATAGGTCTGTGATGGCGAACCTATGGCACCTGTGCCACAGGTGGCACCCAGAGCCATTTGTGCATGCACGCAAGCTACAGGCAAACTTACCTCACTGCACATGCGTGCACCTCACAGCTGATTTTCAGTTGGTTTGAGGCCTTTTTCGGCCTCCCAGAGGCTTGAGGAAGCCTTCTGCAGGTTTTGCAGGCCAAAAACTAGCCCCATTTCATCACTTCCTGTTTTTCCAAAAGTACCGGAAATGACGAAACAGGCCTAGTTTTCAGCATGCAGAAGCCTGAAAAAGCCTTCCTCAAGCCTCTGGGAGGCCGAAAAAGGCCTCAAACCCACTGAAAATCAGCTGTGAGGCGCAGTGCAGGTAAGGGGGTGGCGGGTTGGGATTGTGTGTGTGTGTGAGGATTGCGTGTGCATGTGTACAGGGCGTAGTGTCTTCTGGGTGCTGGCACGCAAGCATGAGCATGCAAGTGCGCATACAATGTTTGGAGGAGCCGAAAAAGTTAGCCACCACTGATATAGGCCACGCTGGCACGTTGCTCCTAAAAATTTTTGTTAGTTCTTTTGGAGCTTGGCTCAAGGCTCATGATGTAATGAGGGCAATTGCTGGAATCCTGACAGCAAGCCAACTCTGACATATGCAAAGAAATGTGGGGTTCACTGCCCATCCATAGCTTGTCCTGCCAGTTTGAGGGAGGATTGGAGTTTCTCCTCAATAGTTGTTCAATTAGAGTTTCGTTTTCTGCTTGATAGTTTGTCTGGTGTGAACCCCTGCTTATCTGTGTGTTGAGATGTTCTCTGAATTTTCTGTTTCTTCAGTTTTCATGGAATCGTTCAATCCAACGGCGTGTAAATCTGGTTTATCTCTATGTATCTGTTGATGACTGATTTGTCTGAGTGCCAGGATAAGCAGAGATTCACACCAAACAAACAATTCACCAGAAAACAGTACTCTAACCAAGAAACAACCAAGGAGAAAATCCTTCCCCAATCTGGTCTAGCAGTCAAACGCCTGTCAAATGACCACAACTGAGTCCCAAATTGATGTCGCTGAGTAAAACACTTGTCAAGTGAGTTGGCCCAGCATTATGACGTTTCTTGCCACCATTGGGAAGTGAATAGTTGTGTTTGTCAAGTGAGCTGCCCTGTTGTTAAGTGAATTGGGCTTCCACATTTGACTTCATTTGTGAGAAGGTCGCAAAAGGGGATTGCATGACACACACACTCGGGACACTGCAACTGTCGTAAATATGAGCCAGTTGCCAAGCATCTGGATTTTGATGATGTGACCCCCCTCCCAGCCTCTGCAAGGGTTGTCCGATCGACAGTGGTCGGTCACTTTTTTTGTTGCTTTTTTTGTTGCCATTGAACGGTCCCTTATTCTATACTCTTTCTGTGCATGACTGCATTCCTACTCACGCTAGTAATACTGTTGCTAATTTTGCAGATGATACAACAGTGGTAGGACTTATCTTGGGGGGGGGGGTTTGATGAGTCTGCCTGCCGAGGTGAGGTGGACCAACGGTTGCTTTTGTGATGGGGAGACAATAACTTGGGCCTCAACAGCAATAAGACCAAGTGTCCTGCCCTTGTTGGAGTCTGATTCTGAGGGGGAGATTGAGCAGCTGACAGGGAGTGGGAGTGGGGGTCCGGTGGCTGTGGAAGAAAGAGGGGAAGGGCACATTCTCACTGGGCATTCAGAGGAAGACCCAGGGCCACCCCCTCTTCATCCTAGGGCACGCAGGGAGGAACGGAGAAGCAACATGGCTTACGGGAGAGAAAAAGGCCCTGATCCCTTTCATTAGTTGCAGCTGGGAGAACAGGATATAAGTGGGGCATTTGCACACAGCTCCTTGCTGGAAGCAAAGTGTGCATTATCTTTGTTTGTCTGGAATCCTCCAAACTGTATGAGTTTCGTTATCTTTCAAAGTCTGCAATTCCTTCTCCTGCCCTATCTCGTTAATTGCTGCAGCAAGTGGTTTGTGTTGGTTTTTATTGATAATCTGTATGTACTTTGGGTTCAGACTGAATTTCCTCCCTTTACAAATTGTTCTTGGGAGAGTTTTTCCTCCAGCCAATGATAACTGGACATTGGGGGCAAGTTGGAGAAATTAAAGGGACTTTACCTACTTTTGGGACTTGGTTGCTTTTGTGTCTCACCCCTTTGGTTCATCACACCAAGGAGCTGATAGTGGACTACATAGAAGGAACAGATCAGACCTCCAGCCCTCGCTTATCAAGGGAGACGGAGTGGAGCAAGGGGCCCGGGTTAGGTTTCTGGGTG
>BLBF01000100.1:877790-889862 GCA_015471245.1 Laticauda colubrina
CCACGAAAGCAACCGCTCCACCTCATCTCACTAGGCAGAGTCATTCTTCCCCCCCCACACCAGATAAGTCCCACCATGTATGACCGCAATTGACCCCAACATTTCAGTGGCGAAGTGAGAAATTTGTGAGGTGAATAGGGACCTCATTTTTAACCAGCATTCTTTCTCTCATTGTTACGTGAATTGCGGCAGAGGTTAAATTCATCCCACCATTGTGAAAGCAACTCTGGTATCCCACCCATGACTTTGCTTGTCAGATGTGCTCAACAGGGGGAAATTGTGTGACTTTGAGACCCTGCAATACACGTCGGTTGCCAGGTCGTCTGAATTTTGATGATGTGGTCACAGGGGATGCTGCAGGAACCTCCCTGCCCGACCCTTATGGACACTTCATTGAAATTCAGAGTTGTGGTCCAGAGTCCCTTTTCTCAGTGTCATTGCAACTTCCAAACAGTCATGAAATGAATATGACTCGAGAAAAATACGTTTCCTAGAAGTCAAGTGGATTACAACAAGGCAAAGCTGGAGCTGAGATCCATGCACTGGATTCTCTGAGTGAAACATTCTTCATCGAAGTCATTTTCAGTGCCGTTGTAACTTCCAGCAGTGACTAAACTTATCTTGGCATCAAAAGCAGAGGCAGTGTTCAGCTGGTTTGGGCTGGTTCTGGCATAGTGGTAGCAAAAATTGTGAGTTGTTCAGAGAAGCAGCAAATGCCACCTCTGGCCCCCACCCTATCCTGTCTTACGTTCTGTTGCTTTTTTAGTTCAGCCGATTTTCCCGGCACAGCAGATGGCCGCACCTCAGCTGAGCTAAAAACATCTCACCTCACCAGCACTGACAGAGGGTGGATTTTAATTGCTACACCTGCGCACAAAGTGTGATGTGATGACCCAAAGGGATGTGGTACAAAGGAAACAGTCAGATAATCAATAAGAGTCCCTTTATTTGTTCCAACTTTGTCCCCCAATGTCCTGGTTACCTTCTGGGCTGGAGAAAAACTCTCCCAGGAACAGCCTTGGGCTGTTGAGATTCAAGTCCAAAACATGGTCAACAAAAACTGTAACTATAAGTCCAATCAAGGCAAGATGAGTATTTAATCCGGCAGGGCAGCAGCAAGAATTTCAGGTGTGAAGGCACAGCCATAATTCAACAAGATTTGGAAGACGTCAGTAATGCAGATAACCAAAGTCAACACAAGATAAACTCACATTTGTTCCCAGGATCTGCCACATGCAGCCTGCATGTCTCTTAAATTCTCATTCCCAGGTGTGGCTAATGGAGGGAATCAGGGCCCTTTCCTCCCTTGTAAGCCATGCAAGCCCATGTTGCTCCCTTCTCTGTTCCTCCCTGCATGCCCTAGGATGAAGAGGGGGGGGGCTGGGTCTTCTGAACTCCCTCTCCCCTGTTTTACCTCTTACCTGCTCTGCCCAGCCAGACTTTGTCCTCCCCCAGTTTCCTCCAACAGAGTCACACTCCCGCTCCCTGTCAGCTGTTCATCTTCCTCCTCAGATTCAAACTCCAATGGGCATGACATGCTCTCTCATAGAACCAGTGAGGGAAAAATTGGAATCCCACCACTGTTTTATAAGTTAAGGACTACCTATAACTGGGTGCCAAACTCTGCTGAACTTGGTGGGACTTGTTTAGATTTGGAGAAGCTCCCCTCAGCTGGTGAAGTTAGGGGAGGTGGGGAAATTGACAGAAGCCTAAGGGGTTCTGACATCCACCGAGCAAAAGGGCAACTCCATTGTTTTTCAGTGTTTGTGAGAATGGGGCCTGGAGTTGCACAGAGGAGACCTGTCCCAGTGCAGTTCTTTGTCCTGGAGAGCTGATCTACACCTTCAAAGCTTGCCTCCTCACCTGCGAGAGTCTCCTGAGCAACCTCAGCTGCGATGGCACCTCCGATGGCTGTGTCTGCCCTCCTGGCACTGTCTTCCTGGTGAGTAATCCAGAAACGCCATCCCTAACATTTGGGAATGTGGAATGTCCACCTGTCCTGCTGCATGGGGAGAGATTCTGTTCTGACCCAGGCTTCCAGAGACCGTAATTAAGCTCACGCTTGGTTAAAACAACTCTTGTTTTATTTCAGT
Organism: Laticauda colubrina; assembly: GCA_015471245.1. Lineage (NCBI taxonomy): Eukaryota > Metazoa > Chordata > Lepidosauria > Squamata > Elapidae > Laticauda > Laticauda colubrina. The sequence goes on from BLBF01000100.1 coordinate 879,884, forward strand.
GCTGGGAATTATGTTCATTCACTGGTAATGAGCTCCAAACAGTTCCTAGAGATAAGCACTCACCTTTCTCTCCTTTGAATTGCTGCCAGCAAGTAAAGGGCCAAATGAACTGTAAAAAAACCCAACCTGAATACAAAGTCCCCACAGAGCTTCAAGGTTTAATTCAAACGGAGTGAACAACGTTGCCCCCAGCAAAGGCTCCTGTCCCTTTGCTCCTCCTTTATTCCATATGGGAGGAGCAATCACCTCCCAGCCTTACTCCTGAGTTGTCCCTTTTGTCTTAGCTGCTCTTGCATTCTAGCAGCTCTGTGCATGCGCGCAGCGGGAACAGGCTCCCCTTGTTCCTCTGCCTTGCTGCTGCCAGACTCTGGAGGCTCCAGAGTCAGCACACAACTCCCGGGTCACAAGGCCCCTTTCAACTCTGATTATCTGTTGTCTGAATTGTCCCTCATTGTATCTTTGCATTCATCTCGGACAAGCATGGCTTGCTTTCCTGCTGCAGGGAACTCTTCTTCCTGTCCCATAACCAGGGCAAGGTATGATGACTTGGGGTGTGGCACAAAAATAACAAAGTCACAAAAGTAGAATAAATTCCCTTTAATGCCCCCAGCCTGGGCCCCAATGTCCAGTTATCCTCAGCTGGATATCAAACTCTTCCAAGAACAGTCTACAAAGGGAGTAAATGCAGTCTGAACCCAAAGTAAAGATAATTAGAAATTTTACAAGAACTAACAAGAACCACACTGAAGTCATTAACATGACAGGCCAGGATGATACATTGCAGACTTCCAACAGATAATGCAGTAACCACAGTTGGGTGGATGCCAAAACCCAGATAAGCCTCAACAAAGATAATGCATGCTTTGCTTCCAGCAAGGAGCTGTGTGCAAATGCCTCGCTTACATCCTGTCCTCCCAGCTGCAGCTAATGAATGGAATCAGGGCCTTTTCCTCTCCCATAAGCCATGTTGCTCCCTTCTCCGTTCCTCCCTGCATGCCCTAGGATGAAGAAGGGGTCTTCCTCTGAATGCCCAGCTGGATTGTGCCCTTCCCCCATTTCTTTCACAGCCACCGAAGCCACTCCCATTCCCTGTCAGCTGCATAATCTCCCCCTCAGAATCAGACTCCAACAAGGGCATGACACTAGGTCTCTTTGGGGTGACGGGTGTGGCCCCCTCCATCACGCTCCTTCCCTCCTCTTGCAGAATGAGCATTGCGTGTCACCAGAGGAATGCCCCTGTCACCACAACGGCCACCTCTACCAGCCCAATGAGACCATCGCCAGGGACTGCAACACTTGGTGAGGACACGTCTGTTCAGGATACACTCTGCCCAGAGCACGGGTACCAGGGGTGCTCACAATCCTCTCTCTTCCTCCCTCCCCAGCATTTGCAAAAAGCAGCACTGGGAATGCAGCCGCCACCGCTGTGCAGCCACCTGCATAGCCACTGGAGACCCACACTACCTCACCTTCGACGGGCGGGTGTACACCTTCCTGGGGGACTGTGAGTACGTCCTGGTCCGCGAGAATGGCGGCGCCTTCACCATCACAGCTGAGAATGTCCCCTGCGGCACCAGTGGCACCACCTGCACCAAGTCCGTGGTAGTGCTATTAGGCAGCATGACGGTTCACCTGCTCCGAGGTAAATGTTGTGGTTTGCTGGCAGCCAGTGCAGATGGCAGGGGAATAGGACAGTTGGGAAGAAAGGGGACCAGTCCAGGAATCTGGAGAGGACTCAGATGAGGGTCCTGCGTCTGATGCGGAGATGGGGCCAGAACCACCTGGGAGTGGAGTGCTGACTCCGGAGTCTCCAGAGTCTGGCAGCAGTGAGGCAGAGGACCCAGGGGAGCCCGCAGTGTGCATGTTTGTGCGCAGAGCTTCCAGAAGGCAAGAGCAGCTGAGACAAAAGGGGGGACTTGGGAGCAAGGCTGGGAGGTGATTGCTCCTCCCCAAAGGTATAAAGGACAGGCAAAGATGACGAAACCTTTGCTGGAAGCAAAGTCATTCATTAGGTTCGGATTCATTCTTGAAGCTCTTTGTGCTCCAGTTGGTTTCTTTTCTAGTTCATTTGACACTTCTGTTATTGGCAGCACTTCACAGGGAAGAAAGGTGGGTGCAGGGGTGGGATTCTACAGGTTCACACCTATTTGCTAGAACCGGTTGTTAACCTTCTAAGCAGTTTGGAGAACCAGTTGTTAGAATAAATTTTTACTGGCCTAATCCTGTAAGGAAGGCAGGAAGGAAACATTCTGGTGTTGCTTAGAGAAACTGCCTCTCCCTCAATCCTTATTACATTCTTGGCAGGACTGGACTTCCTGTCTCAGGAATGTCTCTGGGTTTTTTTCCCCCTCCTTTGCTGGCACTTTGCTTGTGTGGAGGGACCATTCAAAGTTACAATGGCACTGAAAAAAGTGACTTATGACCGTTTTTCACACTTACGACTGTTGCAGCATCCCCACAGTCATGAGAGGCCAGGTGAGGAGATGCGTGCCTCGATGTGAGTGATGTTGAGTTAGCCATGCCCAGCCAATAACATGATCTCCAAGGCACACCCACCAACTTAGCCACGCCCACAGAAACAGTTGTTAAAAAATTTGAATCCCACCCCTCGGTGGGTGCTTATCTCAAGGGACTGTTTGAGATTGATTACCGGCTGGGAATGAAAATAATTCCCACCGTTGCAGTAAAGCAAGACTTGTTTTTAAAATAAGCATGTGTGTAATTATAGTCTCGGAAACCTTGTTCAGAACAGTAAATTGTCGCAGGCACGTAAGGAGGCTGTCATACCCCTGGCAGCTTTGTGCCCTTCTTGAATCCTCCTCCTCTCTGCTTGCACCAGGAAAGGACGTGACCGTGAATGGCGTCTCGGTGCGGCCGCCCAAGACCTACAGCGGGAATGGGCTGACCGTGGAAAGAGCCGGACTCTTTCTGGTGCTCCTCACTCAGATGGGCTTGACGGTGCTCTGGGATGGAGGTGAGGTGTGGCCAGGCAGCCCCATTCTTCATTCCCAGCCAGATAGGAGCCCAGGAGTGGGATTGTACCTGGTCGGACTGGTTCTATAAAACCAGTTGTTATGATTCTGCGTAGTTCAGAGAACCGGAAAATAGCACCACTGGCTGGCCCCTCCCCTCCCCTTCCTGCCCACTCACTTCTTACCTGGCATGAGCACCATCCAACTTCCCTGCCTTGTGCCTTTGCCTAATTTTTGGTAAGTTGCTATTTTTCCTCCCCCCCCCCCCCGACCATCAGCTATACCAACTATCATCTGTGCCAGAAGATTTAGATTAGCTAGAAAGCAGGAAATCATGGGATTTTTTGCCTTCTAGCTAATCTAAAAGCAGAGCTGAACCTTCCTTAGGACTGAAGCTTCTATTTCTCAGTGCAGACTCAGGCAGCAGATTGCAGAAAGGTAGATCTCAGAGTGAATCTGTGATTCTGTGAGCAACTCAATCCGCCTGGCTGTTTTGCCTTATTTTGGGTAAAAGTTGGTCTTTTTTTTGTAAAAAATTCAACATTTACATAAATAGTTACAATATTTACATATAAGCCATGCCCAGCCATTTACATATGACCACCAAGCCACACCCCCAAATTAGGCCATGCCCACAGAAATGGTTGTTAAGAAATTTGAATCCCACCCCTGCAGGAGCTCCCGATGTTAAACTTATGGGGCCTCCTCGATCGTCTCTTCTGTAGGTCTCTCTAATCCCCGAGAAACATCTCAAGATTGTCACTCTTGCATTCCCTTAATGTACAACCTGGTTTGCACAGAACATCCAGTCTGGTTGCGGCACACATGAGGCTTCCAGGCCTGATGAGCCTATCAGCTTGTTGTGCATCATAGGCTTGAAGATAGCCACTGGACCAGTTGATGAGGTGAACCAGGTTCTGGTGTCGAAGCAAACACAACCGTCACATTCCCCCAGAGGTCTCTGCAGATCTCTCGTCGTTGTGTGGTGAATGTCGATTGTCCAGTTGTCGAATCCAGAAAAAGAAACTGCTGGGACATTATTTTCCCAAGAGCATAAACTTTACAAAAGAAGTCAAGTAGTACAGTGGCTTAAGAGGTGGAGCTCTTGCCTCACAATCAGGAAGCTGTGAATTCGATCCTGGAAAGAGGCTGATATTTCTCTTTCTGGGCATAATGGGAATATATTTGCTGAATATAGCTCATTGGCGATAGGAAGGACATCCAGCCAGTAAACACTCAGCCCGATTCCATCTTACAAAGGACTACAGGATCATTAAATGATGAACAATTACAACAAAATCTTTACTAAATAAATCCACATTGGTGCAGAAGAAGTTAAAGTTTCCTTTGAGTTTCCTGCGCAAATGCACGCAGAGGTCATTTCCCCTTTCCCTGTGGGCCACCCACAGTCCATCATGTCCACCAATCACTTCTGTTCACTTTTTTGGGAACCAGCCAATCATGCTGTGGCATCTGCTTTTGGTATCCTTGAGGGCGTGGGAGCCAATGATGCCTGGAAGCCATTCTCCCCACCCTTGCATTCCAATCCACACCCTTCCCCATTCTTCGTCAAGCAAACCCCATTCTTTGCGAGCAAAGTGGAATATAGGTGAACATTCAAGTCAGTCTTGACAGTGAAAAGCTCACCTCTCACACTGTGAAGATCTTGATGGACTTTGTTCATGTGGCTGACATGTGATAGTTCTTGAAAAAAAATGACACTGCTGTAGCTTGTCTCAGGATCCTAAGCCCGAATCAGTATCCTGAATTCAAGTGAGCACCTCACTGGAAAAGGACACTGGGCCTCAACCCCTCATCCTCTCCCTTCCTCTCCAGGCACTCGGGTCTATATCAAACTAGAAGCCAAGTTCCAAGGTCGGGTGGCAGGGCTCTGTGGGAACTTTGACGGTGATGCGGAGAATGACTTCTCCAGCCAACAAGGCATCGTGGAACCCACGGCTGATCTCTTTGGCAACTCCTGGCGCATCAGTCTTCTGTGTCCTGAAGTCAACGCTGAGGACTTTGAACATCCCTGCACGGTACGACCTGTGATTGTCGGAAGGGGAAACTCACTCCCTGGTAGGACTAGATGAGCGTGTGTTCCCGGTGTCTGGAAGGACTCTTTGTGGTTGCAAATTGAAAAATGAGATACGGGTGTTCTCACAATTCCACATCTCTCGCCCCCAGGTGAATTCTCACCGTGCAACATGGGCTCGGAAGCGCTGCGGGATTCTCCTTCAGGATCTCTTTGCCCGTTGCCGTGAGGAGCTGCCCTGCCAACAGTTCTATGAGTGGTGTGTTTTTGATGCCTGTGGGTGAGTGAGGGTCTGCTGGAGAGGGCAGGGGTGGGAAGGTAGGGACCTTGTGTAAAGCTTTCCTACTAGGAAGAACCTGTTGTGTAGGAAGGAGAAAAAGGTTCACCACCTAAACAAGGGATTTCAAACTCAACTTTATTGAGGGCTGCATCAACATTGTGTTTGAACTCAAGGCGCTGGGGTGGGCATGACCAACGTGGGCGTGACCAGCTTGATGTCACTCATGTTGGGGGCACCTGTAGTGGCCCAAGTGCTCTTCCACCAAAACTGGGCTCCCGAGCTCCATTTTCAGCTGTGACAGCCTCCTGCAACCCTCTGCCAGTGAAAACAGAGCTCAGGAGAGCCACATACGATGCTCCCAGGGTCTGTTTTTGCTGGCAGAGGCATCATGAGCCAGTCCTTTGCTGTTTCCTGGGTGACCCTGTGGGATCACCATATCTAAGAACCCTGAAGGGCTCTGGACCTTGAGTCTGGCACCCCTGACCTAAACAGACAATTCTACCTAACTTTGCTGAAGCCTGGTCCTTCACCTTGGCACAGACAGGAGGTGACATGCCATCACTGCCAACTAACCTTGGATGGGGTCATGGTCCTGTTGGAGTCTGAATCTGAGGAGGAAGGTGAATGGCTGACAGGGAGTGGGCTCCATTGGCTGTGGAGGAAATTGGGGAAGGGCAAAGTCAGGCTGGACAGAGCAGGGGAGAGGTAGAACAAGAGACAGGCAGTTCAGATGAAGACCCAAGCCCACCCTCTCTTCATCCTAGGGCATGCATGGAAGAACAGAGAAGAGAGCAACATGGATTGCATGGCTTATGGGGGAGGAAAGGGCCCTGATTCCCTTCACAAGGCACTCCTGGGGAGGGAGTGTAAAGGAGGGGCTGTTGCAGGGAACAATTGCTGAGTTCACCTAGTGTTGGCTGCTGCTATCAGAGTTCCTGGTATCCTCCCAACTGGTTTGATTTACTGCCATGTCACTTCACTCCACCATGTCACTTCATGCCTTCTCTTACCCTGCCAGAGTTATTGCCTTCTTTTGCCTCATTGGATTTATAGTTGAAAGTTTTCTGGGTTACAACGTTGGATTGGAAATATCTGCAGCCAAAGGCTGTTGCAGGTTTGCGGGAGAGTTTTTTTCTCCTGACCAGAGAAAGCCATGCAACCCACATTGCTCTCTTCTCCGTTCCCCCCTGCGTGCCCTCGGATGAAGAGGGGGTAGGCCTGGGTCATCCTCTGAACTCCCTCTCCCTTGTTCTCCCTCTCCCCTGCTCTGCCCAGCTGGACTTTACCCTTTCCTGGTTTCCTCCACAGCCAACGGAGTCACACTCCCACCCCGTTAGCTGTTCGTCTTCCTCCTCATATTCAGACTCCAACAGGGGCATGACTCCCCTCAGGATTAGGTTCAGCAATCTATCTGCATTTCAAAGGCAAAGGACACTCTTTTGAAGACAGCAAAGTCTCCTCCATTTTGCACAGAGAGGACCGCTGGTTGGAAAGAGGGGTCGTAGAGGCCCAATGGTGGGTTTCTCATTTTTTTTCCTCCCAGTTTGGAGAGCGCGCTTCAAAATTTCTGCAACCAGTACGTGAGAACCAGTCCAAACCGGCTGAATAGCACCTCTATTGACTATTTAGCCATGACAAAGTCACATTGGCAGGTGGTGCACCACGAGAGGGCTAGTCTACATTATGCGTGGTTTAATGTTACGCATGGCTGGGACGCTGTGTTTTCAAAATAATTCACTATGGGGTTTTATATTTTCCATGCGCATTTTATAGGCCAGTGGTGGCTCCTCTTTTGGGGCTCCTGTGCCAAAAATTGTGTGCATGCTCATGCATGCATACTCACATGCCAGCACCCAGAAGGTAATGTGCATGGCCCCCCTGTGCATATGTGCATGATCCCCCCACCTTCCCCTTACCTGCACTACGCGAAAAATGGTCCCGTTTCATCACTTCCGGTATTTCCGGAAATACAGGAAGTGATGAAATGGGCCTATTTTTCAGCCTCCAAAGGCTGCTGGGGCTTCCTTCGAGCCTCTGGGAGACCGAAAAAGACCCAAAATGGACTGAAAATCAGCTGGGAGGCAAGCGCTTGTGCAGTGAGGTAAGTTTTCCCGGGGCTCGTGTGCCTGCACAAATCGTTCTTCATGCCACCTGTGGCACGCATGCCATAGGTTTGCCATCACAATTCTAGGCTGTTCTGGTGAATTTTATGTGTTTGCTGTGTTTTGCCAGGCTCTGCCCAATAAATTTTATTTTTCAATTTACCCAGATCACTAGGGTAGTGTGTGTGTGTGTGTGTGTGTGTGTGTTTGTGTACTTTCTGCCGATCTCTCTGCTGATCTGATCCCCTTCTCTGTCTCCTCTTTGCTCAGGTGTGACTCTGGAGGGGACTGCGAATGCCTCTGCACGGCTGTTGCAACTTACGCCGAGGAGTGCAGCCAGCGAGGAGTCTCTGTACGCTGGAGAAGCCAGGAACTCTGCCGTAAGCTTTGGAGGAGGCTGGGAAGGAAAGAGACCTTCTCCAAGGTGGGGTGTCTCGCAGCGGTGGGATTCCAAAGTGTTTCCTACCAGTTCTATGAGAGTGTGCTTTGTGCACGTGCATGCAGCAATCAAAAGCCGTCCTCTGTGTCAGCGCTGGCGAGGCGAGCGGTTTTTTGAGCCCAGCTGAGGCACGGCAATCCGCTCTGCCACACAAATCAGCTGAGATAAAAAGAAGGGGAATATAGCACAGGATAGGGCAGGAGCAGGTGGGTGGGGCCAGCCAGAAGTGTAGTGGTGATATTCAGCTGGTTTGCACCGGTTCTGGCAAACTAGCAAAGGATTTGGCATGGGTCGCCGAACTGGTAGTAACTTCTGGCTCGCCACACCCCTAGCCCAGTCGCCCCTCCCCTCCCCGCCCAGTCAGTCCTTATCACGCATGCACAACATTGCGCGCATATGCCCGACATCACTGACTGCATTCTTCCCTGCCCAGTCACTCTTTTTTTCTTCTCCTGACAATCAGCTGTTCCAACAATCAGCTGTGCCGGGATTCCACTTGGTGTCTTACTGGTTCGCCCAGGAGGAAGGAGGGAGAAGAGGAGGAAGGAAGGAAGGAAAGGAAGAGGGAGAAAGGAGGGAGAGGAGGATCAGCTGTGCCGGGATTCCCCTCGCTGTCTTACTGCATTGCCCAGGAGGCTCCCCTGAGGCCTCGGAAGGCAAAAAATGGAGGGAGGGGGGCACCCCCCACCCCTGCGCTCCGTGTTTTTCCTTCCTGGACCGCAGGGGAGCCTTCCGGGAGCAAAAACACCCCCAGGAGGCTTGCCTGAGGCCCAGAAGGCCCCAAAATGGGGGGAGGTGCTGCAAAAAAACCACGCCCACCTAGCCACACCCACAGAACCGGTAGTAAAAAAATGTTTGAATCCCACCACTGCAGAGGGAGCATTTGCCAGTGCTCTGACCCGGCCACAATTTCCCACTACCGGTAAGCCGGAACCTGTTTAAACCTGCTGAATGGCCCCTCTGGTGGACTAGGGAGGGCCAGAAGCTCCAAGAAGTGCCCTGACTGACCAATCCCTGAAGCCCTTTCTCAGATCTATCCTGGGGCTTTGCCCTCTTACTCACCCCCCTCTTCCACTCACTCAGCTTTACAGTGTGATCCTGGGATGGAGTATCACCCCTGTGGCCCCGCCTGTCCTCCGACGTGCCAGAACTTCGGCTTGGAGCCTGCCGAGCACTGTCCCCTGGAGATGGCGTCCTGTGTGGAGGGATGTTTCTGTCCAGAAGGCAAAGTATTGCACGGTGAGATAAGAGAGGGGCAGCAGACGTGGGGTGTAGGGGAAGGCAGAGTTGTCTGGCACAGAGCCAGGGGAAACCAGGGAAGAGGAGGAAGTGGGGGTGTGGAAGGCCTTCCTTGGGACTGTGGCAGGGAAGATGGAGAAGACCGGAAGTGGCTGCGGATGGTGTCATTCCCAGAAATCAAAGCAATGGGGTCTTATGCAGTGCTGGAATGCTGCCAGTGTAACAACCGGTTTGTAAATTGCACACAGCTTTTAAAATTACTTACCTTTGATGTTACTTTGGGGAAGTAACCCAGCTGAGGCATGGCAATCTGCTCCGCCACGTTGTTGTAGTTAGCTAGCAGCAGGTGCGGATGGCTGAGGAGAGCGAGGACTCAGATGAGGGGCCAGGACCATCAGGGAGTAGATTGCTGCCTTCAGAGATTGTGGGGTCTGGCAGCAGCGATGAGGAGGTTCCCGAGGAGCCTGTGCTAAGTGCACATGCACACAGGGCTGCTTGCAGGAGAGAGCAGCTGCAGCTGCACAGGTGACTCAGGACTAAGGCTGCAAGGTCATGGCCCCTCCTTTAAGAAAATAAAAGCCAGCTATGAATCGGATGTTCTTTGCAGGAAGCAAAGACGTTTTGAAACTCAGCCTCGTGCACATTCCAGTATCTTAAGACTCTCTTGGTGTTTTGTGAAATATTTCTTCTCTGGGATTCTTGGCAGCCTCGCACAGTTTTGGTGAGGCTCTTGCTTATCCAAGTTAATTCTTTTGCAGCAGCCTTTTAACCGGGGATTCGTCAGGCTCATGAAAAGGTTTCTGCTCCCTTTGGTTCATCTCGGTTTTATTGGACGAGGGTTTGGGTCAGAACAGTGGGGATGCCCCAGAGAAGAGGGGGATGAAACTATTCTCCAAAGACTCCCCCCCCCCC
>BLBF01000100.1:895286-915816 GCA_015471245.1 Laticauda colubrina
AGACAGACAGACAGACAGACAGACAAATGTCAGGCAGGCAGGAGGGAGATATTAGATAGGTAGGTAGGTAGGTAAATAGATAGACGGGCAGACAGACACACACCTAGAGTCCTGCATCCAGTTTTGGTCACCCCATTATAAAAAAAGAGGTTGAGACTCTAGAAAAAGTGCAGAGAAGAGCAACCCGGACGTTGAGGGGACCGGAGGCTCAAACCTACGACGGACGGTTGCAGGAACTGGGCCTGGCTGGTGGAGGGAAGAGAAGGACCAGGGGAGACAGGAGAGCAGAGACAATATTTGAGGGCAGGGGCTGCCCCAGAGAGGAGGAGGAAGGGGGTCAAGCTGTTCTCCAAGGCACCCGAAGGCCAGACAAGGAGCAATGGATGGACACTGACCAAGGAGAGATTCAACCTGGAAATGAGGAGGAATTTTCTGAGAACCATCCAGCCCTGGAAGAGAAGTTGCCCTCGGAGGCTGTGGGAGCGCCATCGCTTGAGGCTTCCAAGGAGAGGCTGGGCTGCCAATTGTCAGGAATGGTCTCGGGTCTCCTGCTTAAGTGCGGGGTTGGACTAGATGACCTACAAGGCCCCTTCTGACTTTGATGATCTGTCATCTGAATGTATGCTGATGGATCTGCTTACATTTGAAATGAAAGAGAAACAAAACTCTGGATACTACTGTCGTGGCACAAATGGTACAAATAGTTAAAGAATAGACACCAAAAAATAAGAAGAATGGATGAGTGTACCTAATCTAAGGGGCCTCAAGAAAATGATATGGTAGATACATACAGTATACTGTATAAATATGTAAGGTGGAGAGAATTATAGATACAGAGAATACTTACTGGTTGATATGTATAAAATACAAGGTGATTTATATTTTTTTATTTTTTTCCCCAAATTTGTACTTTACTAATTGGATTCTTTTTATTAGTTTCTTATTGCTTTTTATTTTTATTTTATTATTATTATTATTTTAAATATGGTTTTTCATTTTTGTGTAAGCCACATAGGCGAATAGGTGGCACTGTAAATTAAACAAAATAAATAAAATATTAAATTAAATTAATAAATATAAGATAATTATCTTTGTTGATGTCAAAATGCTGTCGTAGATATGAATATGATTTGTATTGGTGGGAAATATAATAAAAATCAATTAAAAAGTAAAAGAAAAGAAAGCCCGAGGAAACCCAGTCTCCTTTTTTTTATTTTATTTGGTTTGGTTTGCTTTGCCAATTGCTTTCAGGATAATAGGTAAAAACATAGTTATGAATACCCGAAGCGGATGCCTATAAGAAAAATAGAAGAAACAATAGGCGTGATTGGTGTGCTTATACGCGACCCCCACAGACGCCCCTCAGGGAAGGGGTCCGGGGTTCAAGTTTTGCGGGTTTGGGGAGAGGATTCCAGGCATTGACCCCTCTTGGGGCTCAAGCCCGTATTTCCTGCCATTCAGGTCTTATTCGGAATTCCTGTCCCATTTTTATTGATTGATTGATTTGATTTGTCAATTCCTGGCAAGATACAGATCTAAAAACAAATACGGCTTTGAATAGACGAAGTGGCTGCCTGGAAGAAGAACAGGAGAAGCCATCAGGCGGGGAGGGCGCAGGTATAAACCTGGTGGACGCCAGTCCAGGGAACGGGCCCCCGAGGCCCCTCAGGAAAGCAGGCGCAGCAGGAGGGGAAGGCCGGGGCCCCCTCGGGGCTCCTTTGCTCGGGGCCCTCCCAGCAGCCCCCGCCCGCGCCCCTCTCGCTCACCCGGAACGGGGCGCCGTGGAGGGCCGCGCAAGCCGCCTCGGCGTAGCGCCGCCGCTGGGCGTAGGTGCTGCAGGCCTCGAAGGGGGCGCCGTCGGCCAGGCCGCAGGCGGAGGGGGAGGCGGAGGCGGCCGGCAGCTGGAACTTGCGGGCGAAGGCAGCCACGCCGGGCTCCACGTCGCCCTCCGGGCTGGTGAACTCGTCCTGCTGGTTCCAGTTGTACGTCCCGCAAAGGCCGCGGACCTGCAGGAAGGCGGGCGAGAGCCGGCCCGGGAGGGCCGCAACCTGAATGGCTTCAGGCACCTGGACGGCGTCTCCTGGACGGGGCGCCCTTTATTGCCCCTGGCAAGGGAAAGAGGGAGGGAGAGAAGGAGGGAAGCGAAAGGAAGGAATAAGGGAGGGAAAGAGGAAGGGAGGAGGAAAGAATAAAGGAAGCAAAAGAAAGGAGAAGGGGTAGAGGGGAGGGAGGGAAAGAAGGGAAGGAAGGAGAGGAGGAAAGGGAAACAATAAAGGAAGGAAGGCAGGCAGGCAGGCAGGGAAGAAAGCAAAGGAGGAAAGAAGAAGGGAAGGAAGAAGGAAGAAAAGAGAGAGAGAGAAACGGGAAGGGCAGGGGAGGGGAAGGGGGGGGAGGGCTCCAGAAAGAGAAGGATGCTACTGGGCAGATACCTGACAGGGGCCGCGACGTGAACGCTCCTTCTACCACGCTACACCAACCTACACCAACAGTGTTCTACAGTGGCTGGGAAAAGTGTAGCGACACGAGAGAAGAAGACTGGGCAGATCAAAGCGCCACCAACCCACCTTGCTCTGCCCAACTGCGAGTCTGGTTTTAAAGGAAGCCCCCCTCGCCCCGGGGACCCCTCCCCCGAGAAGCCCACTGTCAGGGCCCCCTCATCCAACCGCCAGCCCCCAGCCAAGCGCCAAAAGAAATCCAATTATTTGTGAGGAGCAACACTTTCCCCAAGTGCAGTTGGCTCTGCCCCACGTTGGCCATTTATCGCCCTGTTTCCCTCCTCCTCCCAGGGTGTGTCATAAATCACATTCTCCAACTGGAGCATCTTCACGGCTGGGCGGACGCCTTGGTGCGTGGAATGTACTTCTGGTATTTTTTAAAATTTAATTTCCTTGCTGCTCCTTCAGTACTCCCCCCACCCCCCGCTCCCCATGGCAACTCGAAAGAAGGCCAGGAATGCTTTACAAGTTGACATCTTCCCGAGAACTCACCTTGTGAGCGAAGCTGGGCTGGAGAGTTATGTAGGCAGCCGGGAACTCCAGGCCCCACAGCAGGTGAGCCCCAAAGGCCTGGAGGAGTAGGAAGGCGGAGGAGGCACGGCGGACGGTCAGGTCAGCGTTGCTGAATGGAAGGGCGACGTCCTGGCCGTTCACCGAGACGGACCCTGCATGGCGTGGGAGGAAGAGAGGGACAGAGCAAGGTGACTGGATGCCCAGCAGGAAACGAGCCCCCTGGGGAGGAGGAGGGGGTTTGGTGATGGGGGAGAGGAGGAAGAAGAGGAGAAGAGGACTCTGTAGTCCTTGGCACTCTGTGAGGTTGTTGGTTTTCTTCTAAATGTTTCTTGACCCAACTAGAAAACATCATCAGTGCTAGAAGGAAAAGGAGGAGGAGGACGACGACGACAACAACGTCAATGACTGTGTTCTAGGTGCTTTGTGAGGTTGGTGGTTTTCTTTAGACATTTCTTAATCCTACTAGTGAACATCATCAGTGTGAGGAGGGAGAGGGATTGTGGAAAGGAGGGGGAGTGGGGAGGGGGAGGGAGGGCTCTGTGAGCTTAGTGGTTTTCCTGCAGACATTTCACAACCCAGCTAGGCAATGTCATCAGTGCAAGAAAGGTGGCTTGATCTCTGTTTACGTACAGTTGCTCGGCCTGCCAGTATTGGCAGGAGTGTGATTCCCCCCCCCCCCCCCTTGATTAGTATTGGGTTTTTTCCTTGATTGTTTGTCTGGTGTTAATCTCTGCTTGTCTGATTTTCTCTTGGGGCTCTCTGAGCTGGGCAGTTTCCTTGCAGACTTTTCATGACCCAACTTGGGAACGTCATCAGTGCTAGAAGAGAAGACCGTTTGTGGGGGTGGGGGGAGGAGCAGGTGGGATTTTGGGGTGGTCTTTGTTACCTACCAAAGGTAGCTGCCCAGACCCTCAGTCTCACCTGAGAAGGACAGCCAGGCCGAGGTTTTATGCACAGTGACAGTCACAGCCCGAAGACAGCTGACAGCACCCTGGTTCCCGCACGGCTCGTTCTCCGCCCGGATCTGAATTTTCCCATCAGCAAAATCCTGCGGGAACACAGATCATCCTTGACTTATGACCAGTGGTGAAGCGAGTCTCCAAAGGTTCGCTTAATGACGGCAGTCATCACTGAACGACTTCAGCACTCACTGTGTCAGGATTCCGGCAGTTACCCCCATTTCAATCCTAAGTCTCGAGCCAAACTTTCAAAACTTCCAAAGGATTTATGGGGAGTTAACATGTCTGGCACTGTCTGGGTGCAGCCGACTCTGGAACTCAACATTCATTGTCACCCTTCACCTTGGTCTCCCCACCCCACCACCTGGGTGTGTCATAAATAATATTCTCCAATAAGACACATCCATAGCCAAGAGTCATCAATCATGTTCTCCAATTAGAATTTTTGCTCGACAGAAACTTTGGTCACCTAGTTACTATCTTTGAAAACATTTATGGAATGCGCTTTTGATTTCCAAGCTGCTGCACTGCTCCCCCCTCCCTTTCTGTTGGCAAATCTAAAAAGACCAGAGAAAGATTTGAGTTGACATGCTGAAGGACTCCAACGTTCATTTAATGACCATCAGAAGAAAAAATAAATAAAATAATGTGGGGGCCTCGACTGACTGCCTCTGTGACCTCCAGGCAGTCCTTAACTTATGACAATTCACTTAGTGACCATCAGAAGCTGCCGAGGCACCAAAAACAGAACTGACACCCTTTTTAAAAAAACTTACAACCATTGTAGCATTCATTGTGACATGGTCAACATTCAGACATTCCACAACTGACTCATAGTTACGATGATTGCTGTGTCCCGGGATCACCTTGTGACAGGGAAAATCAAGGGTGTGGAACCGAGCCCCTGTGTGTCCTCACCTGCACCAGGACGTAGTGGCAAACCCCACGGAAGGAGTAACGCTTTCCATCGAAAGTCAGGTAATGGAGATGTCCGTGGAGGACGCACTCGCCGGCACACCGATCCTGTGAGCAGACCCACTGACCCCCTCGGCATGTGCTGTGGGAGCAAACGACAGGTTGCTGTCTGAATGGGGAGAGGATATTCAATGCTAGAAGGGAAGAGGGCAGGAGGAGGAGGGAGAGAAGGAGGGACGACTGTGGGGTCCTTGAGGCTCTCTGAGCTGGGTGGTTTCCTTGCAGACATTTCATGACCCAACTAGGGAACGTCATCAGTGCTAGAAGGGAGAGGGGTGTGGGCAGGGGAAGAGGAAGAGGAGAGGGAGGAGGAGAAGGAAGGAGAGGACTGTGGGATCATTGGTGCTCTCTGAGCTGGATGTTCTCCCCCCATTGTTTGGGCACCCAGTCTCGAAGCGACTGGAGGGAGGCTTACCACTGGTTGCAGCGCTGTTGTAGTGTCTCTCCTGGGTGGAACTTCTGCCGTCGGTGGAAACAGGGACACTGGCTTGGCGGGATGCAAGACCCTTCCTCTAAGTAGTGTCCCGGGATGCATTCACAACCGCTCACGCACTCCGCTCGGCAGTGCTCGCCATCTGCCATGCCCACCACTGCACAGCTGGGCGGGCAGAAGGAGACGCAATCTGTGTAGCGCTGTCCAGGGCCGCACGGCTTCTCTGTGTGGAAGTGGGACCAGAACAGAGGGATTGAATTTGGGGGGAGAGCAGGAGGCCCTGACAGAATCAAGAGGATGATAAAGTTGTCAGGGGTGGAATTCAGCCGGTTTGGGCCAGTCCAAGTGAACCGGATGTTAAATTTACATACTTAGCCCACCCGCCACCCACCTGTGCTTTACCTACCTAGATCACCTCAGCCGATTAGCGCAGCCCAGAGGATTGCCGCTTCTCAGCTGTATTACTTGACTTCTGCACATGCGTGTCAGGTGATCCCCGAACCAGTATAAAACCTGGAGAATCCCGCCCCTGTCTGGAGTCCCCACTGCACCTCCTTCTGCCCTGACCTGCAGCCCCTTACCACAAAAACCGGCCCTTCTCCAGTTGATGAAGACCCTGTGTTGGGCACACTCCCGGGCGTAGCTGGCAAAGGTCTCGCAGGCCTCAACAAGCCCTGCCCGTCGGCTGCACAACAGATACTTGCAGGTATCGTAGAAACTTTGGGGGTCCACCTGCCGGGGGAAGGAAGGGGCAAAGCCTCAGGACAGGCAGGCTGGCTGTACTGGTCATCCTCAACTTACAGCCATTCGTTTAGTGACCATTCGAAATTCCGATGGCAGTGTAAAAAAAAGAAGTGTTTTTCACAGGGCCATTGCAGCATCCCTGTGATCAAAATTCAGACATTTAGCAAGTGACTCATGGTTGGGATGGTCACAGTGTCCTTGGGGGGGGGGGTTGTTACACAATCCAGGGGTGGGATTCTGCCTATTCGGACCGGTTCTATAGAACCAGTGGTTCTGATTCTGTGCAGTTCGGAGAACCAGCAAATCGAGCACCTGGCTGGCCCTGCCCCTTTCTGCCCACTTTTCTTCCTGGGCCCCAAGGAAGCCTTCTGGAGCAAAAACAGCCCCCAGAAGGGTCCCCTGAGGCCCAGAAAATGGGAGGGGGGTTGCTGCAAAAAAAGAAGCCACACCCACCCAGTCAAGTGACCACCTAGTCACACCCACCTAGCCATGCCCATAGATCCGGTTGTTTCAGAATTTGACGCGATCCCCTTTGGGCCACTTCTTGACTAGCAAAGTCAAGGGGAAAGCTAAATTCCTTTTAACAACCATGTGAGGAACAGGGATTCCTTTCACCGGGTGGGAAGAAAAGCCGCAAATTCCAGGGAGATAACACACTTCCCGAACGTTTCGCTTAGCAACAGCAATGTGGAGTCATAAACGGAGGACTGCCTCTCCGGTCGTGGCTGGGGGAAAACACCTGAAGTGTGTGTGTGTGTGTGTTTGTGCACAACTGAGTCCTCACCTGCCTATGACATTGGCTGAAAGGACTAGAGAACAACTTTCGGCAAGTTGCCCTGGCAGCCTCCTGAACATCGTCGTCCGGCACTGTGTCACAGTGGTGCGGTTCCTCCGCGGCGTCTCGGCACAGACTCTGCTGCAGGCAAAGAAAGAATGTAATGGTTGAATGAATTAATTTTAATTGGAATAAAACAGAATAGATGGTTTCCAGTTCCCGGTCCACAGACCGGTGCCGATCTGCAGCTTGCCAGCAACCGGTTCGTGGAAACCAGCAGCGCATGCACAAAAACGACATCGCAGAATCATTCAGCAACGATTCCCGTCACAAAAGTGGCCAGAAAACTCATTCAAATGGGGCCTGTAACCAAGGTCTCACTCAGGGGTGGGATTCAAATTTCTTAACAATCAGTTCTGTGGACTTGGCCTAATTTGTGGATGTGGCTTATTGGTCATGTGACTGGCTGGGTGTGGCTTGTCTGTAAATATTATAAATACTTATGTAAATATTGAATTTTTTATTTAAAAAATCTGCTGCCTAATATTTGCTTGCAAGCAAACTCACAAAATTAACTCACAACACACTATGTATGTAAATATTGATTTTTTTTATTTTAAAAAAAGAGCAACTTTTACCCAAAAGCAGGCAAACTGTTAGGCATCCAGAAATTGTCCATGGTAATCAATCACTCAGAGACAAGTATAATCTCCAACTGATTTATTAGGAACATCTCTGGTACTTCTATTGAATTTCCAAACTGAAAGTCATTTTCAGCGCATTTCACAAAATCCACCTTCTCTCCTCCCACTTCTTATACTTCATCAATCACGAGAGCCAATTAACTGCAACTGGAATTGTTTAATGCATATGAAATAACCTTGAACTTAACTCAAATAACCTTGAACACCCCCCTTTGCATTCCTTATAACAATCTTGGCAGCTGAATCTCAGAGCCGACAGAAAGCAGGTAGGCAGGTGGAACTGCTCGCAGAATCACAGATTCACTCTGAGATCTACCTTTCTGCCATCTGCTGCCTGAGTCTGCACTGAAAAACAGAAGCTTCAGTCCTAAGGGAGGTTCGGCTCTGCCTTTAGATTAGCTAGGAAGCAAGAAATACCACGATTTCCTGCTTCCTAACTAATCTAAATCTCCCAGCACAGCAGAACAGCTGATGATCAGGTGGGAGAAAGGAAAAATAGCAATTTACCAAACCCAGGCAAGTTGGATGGCGCGCATGCCAGGTAAGGAGGGGCGCAATTTGCTGGTTCTCCAAACTGGGAAGAATCATAACAACCAGTTCCGTAGAACTGGACTGACCAGGTAGAATCCCACCCTGGTCTTGCTCAGCAACAGAAATGTGTTTGGGCGGCCCTCTGTTGCCGTCGTAACTTGAGGACTATCTGGGATTGGAATGCAGCCGATTGCAATGCCCTCGGGAACCTGGGGCCAAGCCCCTCGGAGACCTTGTGGCACCTCCCAAAGCCCGCCACCCCCCCCTGCATCCACGGGGTACCTACCAGCCTGGCCTCTGGAATCCGCCATGAATTGCCAAAACTGGCCGCCAGCGTGACCAAATCCCCTTCCACGCGTTGGAAGTCATCTGTGGGCACAGAAAAGGAGAGGGGCTGGCTCACGAGGGGCTTTCTCACTCAACATGGAGAGGAGAAAACAGTCGATAGGGGGTTGGGAGAAGGGAAGGGGCTTCCTGTTTCTTTAAGTCACCTTGAGAAGCTTAGGATACTGGGAAGCTCTATGGATGTGCCCACCATCACACACACACCCCAAAAAAAATTCTGCTGCAGGGACGGTGGCGGAACAGCACTCCAGATAAATAAGATAAAGGAAGGAATAAATAAGGAAGAACAGAATTTCAGAATAATGGAATAACGGAATAGCAGATTAATAGAAGAGCAGAATAATGGAATCATGGAATAACGAAATAGCAGAATAGCATAATAACAGAATAGCGAAATTGCGGAATGGCAGAATAACAAATGCAGAATTATAAAATAGCACAAGAGCAGAATAACAGTAGCAGAATAACTACTATTATTCTACTACTACGAAGAGCAGAATAGCAGAATAATGGAGTAGCAGAACAACAGAATAGCGGGAAAATGGAATAATGGAATTGCAGAATAACAGAATACCAGAATAACGGAAAATCAGAATAGCAAATAACAATAGCAGACTAACAGAATAGTGGAATAGCAGAATTACAAAATAGGACAATAAAAGAATAACAGAATAGCAGAAAAATAGAAGAGTGGAATAACAGAACAAAAGAATAACAATAAGAGAACAGCGGAATAATGGAATAGCAAAATAGTAGAATAACAGAATTGCAGAATGACGGAATTGCAGAATTACAAAATAGCACAATAGCAGAATAACAGAATAGCAGAAAAATAAAGCAGCAAAATAACAGAATAGCTGAATAGTGGAATAGCAGATAATTGGGATAGAATAACAGAATAGCAGAATTACAGAATCACCAAATTGGAGGGGATCATGGAGGTCTTCTAATCCAACCCCCTTGTCAAGCAGGAAACTGCATGATTTCAGGCAAACGGTTGTCCAATCTCTTCTTAAAACCCACTTCTTTAAAAGGGGCTCCATTGGGGATCCTCAGGGGTTTTCCAGGGCTCCCTCTTCCATTTCTGGGGGGCTTACATTTGAATGGGAGGCCAGGTCCCATCCTCCTGGGCTGGGCATTCAGATGTCCATCTGCCTTACCTGCAGGGTTGTTGTTGTAGATGCCGCACAGCCCCCGGGTGGTGCCTTGCAGCGTGGTGCCAATGGTGACGTACACTGTGCTGTGTCCGTCAAATTTCACCCGGACTCCAAGGCCACTGTCCACAAAAAGAAAGTCCCCCAGCCACCAGATGCTGATCCCTGGAGGGAGGAGGAGGAGACAAACTGTGGTGTCAGGATTCTGGCGATTGCCCGCATTAAATCATGAGCCTCGAGCCAAGCCTCAAAAAATTTCAACAGATTTATTAGGAGCAACATGCCGGCATGAATCTAAATGAAGCCAACTCTGGCATATGTAATTCACAGTCCCCCGTGACCCTGTTTCCCCCCTCCCTCCTGGGTGTGTCATCAATCAAATTCCCCAATTAAGAATTTAAGTGTTGACAGTGGATTCGAAATATGCCTGCCAGCCCAGGACTCTCCAGGCTCCAGCAAAAGGACCCCTCCCTTCCCAGACCCCCCCATACACCCAGTCCTCACCCTTTCGCAGGAGGGGCTCCCTCTCAGGTACCACGATGCCATTAAGTGAGATGTTGCGGCCGTGAACCATCACCAAGTCGAGTCCGAAAAGGATGCGGAGATCCTACCAGACAAGGAGGGCGGTGAGGTTGGAGGGGTCTCGACCCACTCCCCTCTCCTCTTCAGCCCACCCAGGTTGGGGAGGTGGTCCCCAGGCAAGCGTTTTGTGCAAATAGTCCTTGACTGACAACCACAGCAGAGCCCCAAATTTCTGTCACTAAACGAGACACCCATTTAAGCGGGTTTTCTTCATTTGAACAACTTCTCTCGCCACTGTTGTTAAGTGAGCCAGTCAGTTGTTCAGCAAATCTGTTTTCCCCAGGAAGGGCAATTGTCCTGTGCAGAACCCCCCCCCTTACCCGTTGACACTGGCCCAGCATGCAGCCCCCACTGCCAGATGAGATGTAGACAGCCCAGGTGCCATCGGAAGCCGCAGCCAGGACATAGGTGCAGTTCCCCACAAAGCGGAAATGTTTCCCATCGAAGGTGCGATAGTGCAATCCGTCCCAGGTGAGACAGGTTGCAAAGGGGGGATTGTGGTACTTTTGTCGGGCCAGAAGCACTGAGTGGGCGGGTGGGCGGAGCAGAGACGGCGAAGCCACGGCCCCTGGGGAGAAATCGGCTATCAAAAAGATGGTGCCCAGGTAAGAAGTTTTATATTTTTCTACAAAGATCATCATATAATATATATGGAGATATCCTGGATCTTGTGCTGTAATCTCCTGGGTTGTTTGTTTTGTAGTGATCTTTTTTCCATTATACCAACATCAACTCCATCAACCAATCAAGAGGCAGCAGTGCAGCCAACCAGCCCGACACACCCGCCCCCCCCCCCCCAGTATTTCTAGAGAGACGGCACCTCCGATCACACACTGCTTGCACTGGCACGAAGCCAAAAGCACCAACCTGAGGATGGCGAGCGGGACCTCACCAAAACGTCGCCGCTTCCTTCGGGTATTATCCCACGTCATTGTAATTGTGCTTTTAAAGTTGTAGCAAGATTTCGGCAGAATCTCATCTGCCATCCTCAGATGCTTCTGTATTGAGTTCCTCTGTGGGTCAGGCTTTCACAGCCGTTTCTGTTTTAAATTTGGGGCTAGCCTACTGCTGTGCCAGAATGGTTTTTTCTTCATCCTGATTGGTTGGGAGTCTCGGTCTGTGTTTATTGGTCTTGGAGTTTGCTGTGTTCTGCTTGATTGGTGTTTCTAATATCTTCTGTCTATTTTGTAGCTTTTTTTTGTCTTGATTGGCTGGCAACATTGTGTTTCCTGTATTGGAGGCTTTTAGTGCAGCTTGGCTCCGAGTAAACTGACAGCTGTCACTTGTTAGGAAGCCGGGTTTCACCTGGGTGCCTGGTGGGGGAGTGTTTGGGTTGGAGCTATATCAGAGGGAGTCTGTTTGTGCCCAGGTGTTTGTTAAAACAGAAACGGCTGTGAGAGCCTGACCCACATACAAACTCAGAAGCATCTGAGGATGGCAGATGGGATTCTGCCGAAACGTTGCTACAACTTTAAAAGCACTACAATGATGTGGGATAATACCCGAATATATATATGTTTTTTAAAGTTTTTGCGGATACTCACACTACAATGACGTGGGATAATACCCGAAGGAAGCTGAATACCATACATGCATACATACATGCACGCATGCATACATACATACATTTTATTCTTCATATCATTTTTGTTGTTTCTTTAAATATGAACAAAATCTACAAGTGTTTGAAAGCTCAGTATCTCCACTACATCACTGACAGTCAAACTTAAAATTAAGTTAATCAACTAAAATTAGTAAACTTCCTCAAATCCTCCCCTCTGCCAAAATAAATTATTAGGACCTGATCTACATATCAAAGGATAAGGTCTGCAAAGACAAATCGAGTTAATTAAAGTTGGCCTCCTAGAGCAGAGTTTCTGAACCTTTCTGGGTTGACAGTCCAGAGTAGGGGGGAAGAGGGGGAAGAAGGGGGGGCAGGCAAGAAATGGGACCATTTGCACCTGTGACGCGCTCACATGAGTGGGGATGTGAATACCCATGACGATGCTCATGCAACTGGGGAGCAACACTCGTAATAGCAACTGGGGATGTAAGCGCCTGTGATGACTTGAGCGCGACTGGAGACTTGAACACCTGCAATGACAGATGACATGAGCTCCTGGTGATGACGTGAGCATGACTGGGGACATGAGCGCCCGCAATGACACAAACATGAGTGGAGACACGAGCATGAGCAGGAAATCTGAGCACCATGACAAAGGTCATGTGCATGGGGTTGCAAGTGCCCATGTGAGGGACGCTGCCAGCGCCCCTGACGCTCATACAAGTGAGGCAAGGGGCATCTGCATACGTGCAAGTATCGGCCAGCGACTCACAGCCTGAGGGCCAACTGGCCATGTCACAGTAGCAGGCCAAGGCCCACAGGTTGAGGACTGCTGTCCTAGTGGACCTGCACAAAAGTAAACACCGTAAGCATGCCTACACACACACACACACACACACACACACACACACACACACACACACGTCCCTCAGGTATTCCCCTCGAATCAGCATGTAGACATTTGGACATCCCGGACACAATTCACCTTTATAAAACACTGTATCTGTACTCCATTTCTTTGTAGTTGCCACATTTCTGTGTTGCTGCCCCTTGTTTTTAGGAATACATAAACCTGCGTTTCTCACAGCTGTCAGGATCTCATTTTGATTTATTCTCGCACTGCACCAGCTCAAGTTGGACCCCCAAATTATTCCTTGGATAACTCCCCCAACCCCATAAAATCCAATAGCCCCCATAAAATCTACGATGGCGGGGGGGGGGGGTGTCAGGTCAGGCAGCAAAGCCCTTTCAGCCTTGCAATCCTGCTGTTGCCTCAGCCTTCCGGGACCCAGGACGAATTGCTCCTGCGGTTCAGACCTCAGAACTGCAAATCCCAGGACCCGAGAGTTAGACATAAGATGTCATCTAGTCCATCCCCTACCCCTTCTTGGCCTTGCAATCCCAGGGGCTCATGGAAGCCTTCCCCGTTGCACCTGCCTAGAAACCCCCCCACTAGGACCCAGATCTCTTGAGACAGGGGTCGCCACTGAACAAAGCCACCCCCTCCACCAACCGGCAGGGGTCCTGTGTGAGAATTCTCTTGCTGGTCTCACCCAGCATTTGGCCTCCGTGCAGCGGATGTAACTCAGACGCGTCTCACCTGTGGATCCTTTTCTCTCTTCCCCACAATCCGGTGAGGGAGGGGCCTGGCCAGGGGTGGGTTGCAACCGGTTTAACAACTGGTTCTGTGAGCATACACTCTGCATGTGCATGCGCAGCATTCCAACAACCCCAATTTGAACCTCTACAGCCCGGGTAAGTTAAACAACGAAATCCACTGTGCCGCGTGAATCAACTGAGGTGAAAATGATGGAAATATAGGGGCGGAGGGGCGGGGCCTGTTGATCGTTGGAACAACTGGTTCACTAAAACTGCTACGAACCATCATGGGCCCTGGTGCAACTCACCTTTCAGGGGCTCCCTAGAGCAGGTAAAGCAGAGCCCAGAAGTGGCATTTTGCCAACTGCGTCCCCAAGGGAGGCTACAGCATTCAGACATGCCGACGAGTGAGAGGTTTTGCAACCCGGGACCATCCTGGCACTGCCCAGAGGAGAAACAGGAGCCCACTGACGCCGTTCCTGCAAAGCAGAGCCCAGGATGAGCATCAAGTTCACACAACCAGACCCCACACAGACTGAGTTCACTCATTTTATGTGGGGAGGGGGAGGTGTCCTCAACTTATGACCATGATTTTAGCCCCCAAATTTCCATCACATTTGTTAAATGAGCTTTGTAGGTGAGCAGGGACTTTCCGTAGAGGAGCATCTTTTGAGTGATGGGCAGATACAGATAGTCCTGGACTGTGACTGCAGTTTTGAAGCCCCACATTCCCGATGCTAAGTGAGACATTGTTTAAAAGAGAGCTTGGTGGGTGAGGAGGGACTGAGGCCAGGCTGCCCCATTAGAGGAATATTTCTGGAATTGATGCGCAGATTTTAGGTGGTCCTCAACTTACAACCACAATTTTGAGCCCCAAAATCCCATCACTAAGCAAGTTATTAGTGATGGGAGTTTGGCAGGTGAGCCGGGACGGAACTGGATTGCCTGCAGAGAAGCATTTCTTGAATGGTGGGCAGATACAGGTCGTCCTCGACTTATGACCACCACGTTCCTGTCACTAAGCGAGATGTTGATTAAGTCAGCTTTGCAGGTGAGCAGAGACTGAGCTTGGCTACCCTGAGAGGAGCCTTTCCCAAGTTTTGGGCAGATAGAGGGGGACTTATGACCCTAATTTTGAGCCCCAAATTCCCATCACTGATGTTCAGAGACATTTGTGAAGTGAGCTTTGCAGGTGAGCAGGGACTTCCCATAGCACCTTTTGAGTGATGGTCTTTAACTTATGACAGCAACAGAAATCCCACATTTCTGTCACTAAGTGAGACATCGGTGAAGTGAGTTTTGCCCCATTTACGTTCTCTTGCCCCGGTCATTAAGCGACTCATGGCAAGTTTTAAGTGAGTTCCTCCTGGTGGTTAAAGGAATCCCCACTGCCATTGCTCATCGCCAAAGTGGATCGCTTAATGCGGCGATGGTCGTCAAGATGAATCTGTCACTGAGTCTCCGGATTTTAGGGACTGTTCAGGCGTTAAGTGCAAACCGTAGTCGCCTCATTTTGGGGAGATGCTGCAAGGGTAAGACTCAAACCACCCCCTCCACGCCCCCATGGTACTTTTTTCAGGCCTGAATGGTCACTAAGGGAATGGTCATAAGTCCGATGGCCGCCTGTCCTTGCCTCCGAAACTGTCTCCAAAGATAACGTCCTGAGGAAGAGGAGGAAGACTTTCCCCAGCCACCGTCTCCCCCCAAGTTCCTCACCCTCACTGCAGTGGGGCCCAGTCCATCCGTCACAACAGGCACGCACTGTCCGATTCCAAGCGACGGGGCTGGGGTCCTCGTTCCTGTTGGGGGGGTGGGGTGGGGTGGAGTAACAAAGAGGGTGGACATCCAATCGGGTTCCAAAACAGGTTGGGCTGCACCTGTCTAACAGGAGAAGCCCCCCCCCCCACCTCAGTCCCTCGCATGCGTTGTTGAACCTCCTGTGCTTTGGCAGGCCTGGGGTCAGTCCAGATGACCTCCATGTGTCCCTTCCATTTTTTTTTCTTTTTGGGGGGGGAGTATTTTACATGTTTGGTATTGTTTTATATCAGCTTGTCAAATGCAAAAGGGAATTAAAGAAAAAAACTAATGGAAGAGTAAGGGAAGGGAAGAAAATACGGGGTGAAGAGGGAAACCTTGGAGGTCATCTAGTCCAACCCACTGCCCAAGCCAGAGACCCTTTATAGAATGACACAGAGTCAGAAGGGATCTTGGAAGGTCTTCTAGTCCAACCCTTTGCTGGAGCAGAAGACCCTTACAGAATTTCAGAATCAGGACCTCAGAGGTCATCTAGTCCAGTCCCCCTCACTGCCTCACCATCCGGGGGTGGTGGTGTCTTACTTGTAAATGTAGCACAGGGTCCCTCCTGGTTCGGAGTCTCGGCGGGTCCTGTCCCGGTCGAGGTGCCAACCGGCCATGGTGTAATGGTAAACCTCCACACAAGGCACCACGTCTTCCCGTCGGACGCTCACCACATCTTCCTCCCGCACCTGGACCAGCCTCTCACACCAGCGCCTGCCAGACAGGATAAGACACAGCCCTGGGGCTGGGGTGAGGTTCTCCGGGACAGAGGGGTGTGTGGGTCTGTCTAAAATAAAACTTAAACCGAAGCTGCTGCCTCCCAAACTCACAACTGTGAAATTCCCTATATATAGCCTTGCTTAGGAGGCGGAAAGGAGACCACCAGGGGATCCTGGGCCAACTCCGAAGTCACAGCAAGCTCCCGGCAAGGAGGCAAGGAAAAGGCTTCCCAGGGTGTGCAACCCAGGGGTGGGACTCTCCAGGTTTTAACCGCCGGCTAGGCGCTCGCGAGCCACTTGAGCACGCGAGAAACAGCTGGGAAGAGGCAGTCTGCTGCGCCACCCTGATCAACTGAGTCTGTGGTGGGCCGGCTGGCGGGCTAAGTCACAGCGAGACGGTTCTCTGCCTGCTGATATTCGGAGCAAACGGTTCAGTCGAACTGATTTCCCCCCCCCCTCCCCCCCCCCGGTTGCAGTCGAGAAGGAGCAGAATTCCGTCGCTCGCCCTTCCTCTGGCCCGGAGAGGATCCCACGATCCCGTCGTTCCCAGGGTGTTTCGCAAGGGGGAGAACACGGGGGGACTCGGGTTGACTTCCATCCTTACCCATCGTCCACTGCCAGTGTCTGCCAGATGGAAAGCCATGCCAGGATGCCCAGGAATTTCCTGGCGCGTGGAAAGACCGCTTGCCATATCTCTGAGACAAGGCCCATGGCAGGCGGCCGGCCGGTCCCTTGGTGGGCAAAAAAAGTGGTTGAAAACAACTAGTCAAGTTGCTAGTCCTCTTTGAGGTCGGTCTGGAGAAGCTGCTGCTCAGGAGAGCAAAGCCATGCCCCATAATAATGCAACAATAGGGAACTGAACCCCCAAATTCTATCGCTAAGTGAAATGTGAATTTCACCTGAACTGGCAGCCATTCTAAGAGGTCTGGACTTCAACTCCCAGAATTCCCCTGCTGAGCAATGTTTCTTGAGGAACATCGATCAAGCAGGGAATTCTGGGTGTTGAAGTCCTTTGCAGTTGGAGAGGACCCCTCTCTTAAAGTGCTGGAAACAGGCACTGTGGGGGGTGAGTCTCCGTTCTCCCCCCCCCTCCCCAGATTCCAGGGGGAAATCTTTCTTGCCCCGCCATGGGGCCAATTCCCACCTCCCAGGCTCATCCAGAATCTGAGGTTGGACTAGAGGACCTCCGAGGTCCCTTCCAACTCTCTTATTCTGTCCTTCTGTAAGAGTATCCTGCTCGAGCAGGGGGTGGGACTAGATGACCTCTGGGGTCCCTTCCAAGCTCTCTTCCGATCCATTCCTTGATGGATTGCTTTGGGAAAGGAGCCCAAAGAAAAAACCCCTTCCTCACCATCCCACCCTCTGTTTTATAATGTCCCCCCCCCCCCCAGTTCCCCCTTCCTACCTGGCGGGGAATGGCACTCTGCACGTGCTCTGGAGGCCCAGAATCCGAAGAAGAGTGACGAGAGAATGCCTCTGGACGAGATTTATAACCCGGCTTGGGATTAGGGTGGGAAGCATCTGGAGGAGCTCCGATTGGAGGGCTGCCGCCCCACATTTAAAAAAGTGGGGGGGGGGGCTGGTTAGGGAAGGGGATTCGTCCGGCCTCTGTACCCCCCCTTCTTCCTCCTCCTCCTCCTCAGCAAAACCCCAAATCGGATTGAACTGGATTAAGGAAAGGATTTTATGCAATGGCCGGGCAGGTTTTTCATCTCCTGTGAGAGAGTTTAGCCATCCTGCTTTCTTCGTGGGGGGAGGGGGGGTCGGGTCACAGAGAGCCCCCTTCTCCCACAAGGGGGCTGCCCCTCACTCAAAAAGTCCTGTCTCCAGAGGTATCTACCCCCAGCAGGAATAGCAAGGATGTTCAAGGACACATCAGATACCTGGATTATGTTATAGATATATTATAAGTGGTGGGCGTGTGTGGAAGCCCAAAGATGCAGGACTAAAATACACACCTGGCTGGAAAAAAAATGACAAAACAGCATGTAGACTTAAAACCAGAGACATTTTTATTGGGGATTTTATCTGAAGATTATAGTAAGAAATAACATATTTGATGATTAATGTTTTAACTGCAGCTAGAATTGTATTTGCTCAAAAGTGGAAAAGTGAAAAAAAAATCTGATCGAAGGGGAGGCGAGAAAGAAAATAATTTAATGTGCAGAAATGAGTAAACTGACATGACCAAATAGAGAGCAACAAGACAAAGAATATTATAAAATTTGGGACTTATTTTATCAATGGGAAAATAAGAAAATAGGGAAATAAAATACAATACAATATAAATGCAATATTACAGTATAGATAAGACAATGTAATGATATGTTATAATTGACTATAATGAAATAAATGATATGATGAACTGGGTTTTGTAAAAGTTGAAACTTGCTTGAAAAAGATGATGGGAATTTGCAATTAAAGTCCAATAAGGAGTTATTAATAATATAATATGCATAATTGATCTATATAATATAAAATTTAATAACATATCTAGGAAAGAGTGTTGATATTGCGCAGGAGAAGATTTCTACGAATTGACACACTGTACAATGGAAAGGTGGTTTTATGTTTTGTGTTTATGTTTGTATTTGTTTATGTTTGTTGTTAGAAAATAAAAAAAATTGGAAAAAAAATAATGGAATGGGCAGAAATGAGCAAACTGACATTAGCAATCAGAGAGCAAGAAGAAAAAGAATATTATAAAATATGGGATTTCTTTTATCAGTGGCTAGATAAGAAAACAGGGAAATGAAATATATAATAACATAATATAAGAGTAAAGATAAGATAATGAAGTTGAGATTTGCTCGAAAAGGATGATGTGAATTTATAATTATAGTCTAATAAGGAGTTAATAATAACAGTAATAACAATAACAACAACAACAGTTCCTAGGTCCTTGGTTGACCAGGGAACATTGAGCTGTTGAACTGTCAACCAGCCCCAAAGACTTTGAATCTCACTAAATATTAACCATTTATAATAATAATCCATCTTAACAGTTCTTAGGTCCTTGGTTAGGACTTGAACTGTTAAGTTTTACCAGGTCCAGGCTGTGAATCAAATGGAAGATTAACAACAACAACAACAACAACAACAACAACAACAATACCACCCTTGGTCAGCTGCAAAAGGCCACCTTACTGGGATCTGCTCGTATAATCCGCCGATACATCACGCAGCCCTCAATGCTTGGGAAGGGTTCGACTAGTGATTTGTGATACGAAACCCAGCATAGTCATCTCCTTTGCTGGGTACACTGTCTTTTTTGTGTATAAAATAACAACAACAACAACAACAACAACAATAATAATAGCGTAGTTGATCTATATAATATGAATTTTAATCTCAATTTAGAAGGGAAAGACTGGTGAAATTGTGCCCAAGAGATATGTGCCAAGCGATACACTGTACAATGGAAAGAAGATTTTATTTGATGTTTTATGTTTGTATTTGTCAATGTTTGTTGTCAAAATAAATAAATAAAAAAATCAGGGGGAAAAAGTCCTGTTTCCTGAGCCAGCCCCCCCCCCCCCCCAGGCAATTATCAGAACTAGGATGGCCTGTGGAAGAGAAGGATCGGGTGGGCGGGTGAGGGGACACCATGGTCAGCTCCCCGTGTTTGGGGGTCTGCCCCAAAAGAAGGGACTCCAGGGTGGGGAGGGGTTTCCACTTGTTTTCTAAAGTCCCAGAAGACAGATGGGAACAAATCGAGGAGAGAAGCAGCCTGGAAGGAAGGAAGGAGGCATTTACTGACATTGAGGACAGTTGAACCCGGGGAACTGCTTGCCACTGGAAGGTGTAGGGGGCTTTGTCGCTGCAGGTGTTTACGAAGAGACTGGACGGATGGACACTGGTCTAGAATAGTATGAGACTGCCTGCCTGAGCAAGGGGGTTGGACTGGATGATCTTCAAGCGAGGTCACTCCAGATTAGAGGGAGAGAGATAATTAACTAGATTGACTGACACATGGATACATGCATCCATAGACCGATGCCTGGGTAGACAGATGTGTAGACGTATCGATGAGAGAGAAAGAGAGACGAGAGACAGACAATCGAGAGGTGGAGATGGCAGGTGACAGAGAGAGAAGGAGAGGCAGGCGGGCCTGGTTCCCTGGCATGGAGTCTCCCACTTGAGCAGGGGGCTGGACGAGATGACCTCTGAGGCCTGGATCTCAGTTTGGGAGGCCCCGCCACCCACTCCCAACTCGAGCCGGAGACACCCCACCCAATTCTTCCAGTGATGTGGCTCCCGGACCCCACAGAAACTGGGGGGGGGGGAGGAACAAAGGAGGCATTCTGAGGACAGGAGGAGACTGTAACCAGGATCTGTCTTGGCGGGGCCCAAATTCGCCCCCCCCTCCCCCCCTCCCCCGGTCTGTAGGCGGACCTGGGCTAAGCCTCCCTTCCTGGACCTGGCTTATCCCTTCCAAGAATTTGGAGACCCCGCAGGGCGTTTCAAGCTGGATGGAAAGATTCGTTATGCCTCCCGGGACGGTCCGAGAACCGGAGCTGGAAAGGTCCCTGCTGACAATCTAATAGATGATAGAGATAAAAGGATGGATAGGATAGGATAGGATAGGATAGGATAGGATAGGATAGGATAGGATAGGATAGGATAGGATAGGATAGGATA
>BLBF01000100.1:916012-935856 GCA_015471245.1 Laticauda colubrina
GGGGGGGGGGGGGGGGGGGGGGGGGGGGGGGCACACACAAGCCCCACTTCTCTCACCCCTTCCTGGTGGGCCCGATCACGCTGGGCAAAGACGCACAGAAAGAGGGAAAGAAGGAAAGAAAGAAGGAAAGAAAGAGGGAGGGGCCCCCTTTGCTCTCCCTTTTGGGGGGCGGGGGGGGGCGATGGCACCCCAGCTAGGGCAGAGGGCGGGGGTGCTGGGCTGGAGATTTGGGGGCGGGGCCTCCCTTTCTCCCTCCTCCTCCCCCCTCCCCTTCCTTTCTCCAATCCTCCCCTAGCCCCGCCCCCCTCCGGCCCCCCGCGCGCGGCCTTCTGGGCCCTGTAGTCCGGCGGCCCGTCTTTGGCGCCCCAGGCCGGCCGTTTCCGAAGCGGGCCCCAGCCGGCGGGTGGCAGGGGGTCGAGGGGCTCTTCCCGGCCCGGCGGGGTCGCCACCGCGCCCTCCTCCTGCCCTCCCCGAGACCCTCGGAGGCTCCTTTCGGGGCCCCTTTGCAGGGTGAGGCTGGGGGGCCGCCCTTGCCGGGGGGTGGGGGGTGGAGGAGCGCCTGGCAATCGAGACCCCCCTCGGGCCCCTCCCAGGCCGATTCCCCCCACCCACCCAAAAGAAGGAAGGGTGGGGGGAGGGGAGAAAGGAGCTCCGCCCTCCAAGGTCCGGTCCAAACCCGGGTCCCGGGACGGGAGACCACCAGGAGATCCCCGACCCGGCTTTCCTGGGGGGCTCCGCCCTGGCTGGGAGGGGGCTTCCCTCGGGAGGCGCGGGCGGCGGCCTGGCGACGCCCGCGGGCCTCCTCTGGGTGCGAAGGGGGCTTCGATAGGGCTGGGGGGAGGGGGGGGCCACCAAGGTGGGGAGGGGTCTCTAGGCTCCCTTTTGCCTCTTCCCTCCTCTTCCCCTTTCTTTCCCTCTCTCTTTCCTTCCTTTCCTTCCCACAGCCTGCCTCCTTTTTCCCTTCCTCCTTTTTTTTCCTTTCTCCTTCCCTTTCCATCCTTTTCTTTTCGGCCTAGCTCCTTCCTTTCTTCTCTGTCTTCCTTTTCCCTGGCTTTTCCTCTTCTCGCCCTCCCTCCTTCCTTCTCTCACAGCCTGCCTGCCTTCTTTTTCCCTTTCTCGTTTTTCGTCCTTCTTTTTCCTTTCCGTTTCACTTTCCTTCCTTTTTTCTCCCCCCCCCCCTCTCCCTCCCCTTTCCCTTTCTCGTTTTTCTTCCTCCTTCCTTTCTTTTCCTGCTGTCTACCTCCCTCCCTCCCTCCCTTCCTTGGTAGTCTGGCCACTCCACCGGAGAAGACCAGGGCAGGAGCATGGCCAATCCCCCTGCCCGAAGTCGGGGGTCTCCATCTCCGCCCTCTGGTATCACCCAATGTCGGCTGGTTGTACGGAGAGCACAAACCGGCTGTCCTGGGCAGGGAGGTGGGACGGGTGGGGTACATCCCGAATCCGAATTTTGCCTCGGCCTCGTTTCTTTCAGGTGCCAGCGCGGCACGAGGGCCTCTCTCTCCGTTTGGCTCCTGGGCACTGGTGTGGCTGGACGGTGTGGGACGACACCATGCGTGAGAGTTACGGCACTGCAATCGCTCTGGGTAAGTCGGGAGCTGCTCTCCCCCCCCCCCCCCAATTTTCTGGGATGGGAGACTGCCTCTCATCCCCCTTTGTGGCACTGCCCACCGGGGTCTTTCTCCTTTCCAGGCGCCCCGCTCGCCAAACCGGAGATGGCCCCACAGGATGGGGGTCTTTTGCCAGACAAGGGGGCAGCGGAGACGCCCGAGACAGGTCGGTCCCGAGATCGAATCCTGGGGTGACAGGGGTTGGAGGCTGATGGACAGAAGGCGAGGGAGAGAAAGAGGAGGGGGGGAGGCTGTGGACCCCAAAGGTTGTTTTATTCTTGTGTGGGCCCAGGGGCCACTCAAGATGGACCGGTTTACCCTGGTGGTTAAAGAACGTGATTAGGAACCAGGAGATAGGGAGTTCTAGTTCTGCCTTAAGCACGAAAGCCGGCTGGGTGACTTTGGGTCAATCACCAGCAGACGGGGAGTTCTAGTCTCGCCCTAGGCAAGAAAGCCAGCTGGGTGACTTTGGGCCAGTTTTTTCTTTTATTATTATTTTTTTTAGTTTATTTTTATTTTTACTATTTTAGTTTCACTTCATTCAGTTTGATTTAATTTAAATTATAATTTTATTCTACTTTTGTTTTTTGAAAAAATATATTTTAAAAATTTATATTTTTTAAAAAATTATTGATTGGTTTATTAGAATCGGACTAGGACCTTTGGAGGTCTTCTAGTCCAGGCCCCTGTTCAAGCAGGAGATCCTAAACCATTATGTTTATAGTTTATTAAATATGCATTATTTATTATATTATATTATATTATATTATATTATATATTTTATTCATAAATATGTTTATATTTATATTTATAAATTATATGTTTACATTTATAAATTCCATACATATTTGATTAAATATATATTAAATATATTATTTACATATATAAACAATATATATTTACATTATATTTATTATTTTATTATTTCAATTATTTTATATTCACTTTCCCCTACATTAAAATATTTCATTTATTTTTCATCATTATTATTTAATTATTTTGCACAGTTGATTTTAATTCATTTTACTTTTATTATTTTACTTTCCTTTGAGTTTCCTTTATTTTTTTATTTTACCTGATTTGATTTGTTTTAATTACTTATCATTATTTATGGATAGTCATTATTTATTTAATTATTGACAAGAATTATTTACTGTCTGAATTATGATTTTAACTTGGATCAGATTGAAAGAATTCAATGTTTTAAAATTTTTTATTTCATTCATTTTCCCTCATTATTCTATTCATCTGTTTCAATTTCATGGATTTTCATTTCTTTTTAGTTTTAGTTTATTTGGTTTTCATTTGATTCAGTTGCATTTAATTCAACAGATGAACTGAATTGGCAGGGACCTCGTAGGTCATCTAGTCCAACCTCCCCAACACACCAAAGCAGGAGAGACATTACTATACCATTTATGACACATGGCAATTTAATGTTTTATTTCCATTTCATTCTGTCTAATTTCATTGAATGTCTTGATTGTATTTTCTTTGTTTCTTGGCAGTTTATTTTTATTTTATTTTAACAACTTGTACCCTGGTTTCGCTTCCGGGGGGGGGGGGGGGGAGTAGGCTCTGGCCCGCCCGGCTTCCAACAGGCCATCAAGGCTGACCAGCAGCTCCAAGACGCAACCAACAGAGCCGGTGGCCCAGAAGATTTGAAAGACCCAGCCAAGAATTGTCCAGGTGAGGTGGTGGTCACACCTGAGAATCCAGGGACTCATACAGTGTGGTAATTTGCTCTGCCATGCCTATTGTGATGACGCAAAGGGGTGTGGCACAAAGGCAAGACAGTCACTTAATAAGAGTCCCTTTATTAGCTCCAAACTTTGCCCCCCCCTCCCCCCAATGTCCTGGTTACCTTCTGGGCTGGAGAAAAAAAACTCCCAGGAAACAGCCTTGGGGCTGCAGAGAATCAAGTCCAAAACATGGCCAACACAAACTCTAAAGTTCAATTGAGGCAAAAGGAGGTAATTATTCCTGCAGGACAGGAGCAAGAATTCCAGACGTGAAGGCACAACCATAATTCAACAAGGTTGAGAAGACGCCAGTAACACAGACAACCAAAGTCAACCCAAGATAAACTCACGTTTGTTCCCAGGAGATGCCACACTCAGCTTGCATCTCTTTTAAACTCCCCTTCCCACCTATAGCTACTGAAGGGAATCATGGCCCTTTCCTCCCCCCCCGTAACCCACATCTCTATTCCTCCCTGCATGCCCTAGGATGAAGAGGGGGTGGGCCTAGGTATTCCCTCTGAACTCCTTCTCCCTTGTTCTACCTCTCCCCTGTTCTGCCCAGCGGACTTTGCCCTCCCCCCCCCCCCCCATTTCCTTCACAGCCAACAGAGCTACATTCCCGCTCCTTGTCAGCCACTCGTCTTCTTCCTCGGATTCAGACACCGACAGGGGCATGACACTATGGGTTTCAAACAAAGGAAATGTAGGACAGACTAGTGCAGCGGCAAGTAGGCGGGGCCAAGTCATCGCCAGAACAAACCGGTTGAATCCTACCCCTGCTAACCCAACTCTCTGGGGCAAAGATGGCCATTTTCCAAGTTGCCGAATGGCAATTTGCGATCACCCTCAATGCCAGGGCTGGAGGTAATCCCTCTTCATTGTGGGCCCTGCAAGGTAGGCCTGGCTAAGCTACAGACTGGCTCAGTGTCCTAGGTCTGACAGGGGAAGGAGGCCTTCACACCAGATTCTCCCTTCATCCCATTTTTAATCCACTCGGGCTGGATTCTGTTTGGTGCCTCCTTGACTTTGCACCCCATTTCCTGCAGGTGACTGGCTCATCCGGACAGTGAAGGTGGAAGCCGAGGATTACACGGAGTGGCCGGCTGGACTGAGTACAGAGGCACTGCTCTCGGGGCTGCCTTTGGCCAGTGCCTGCAAGTCGGAGGGCCGCATCCCGGGACCCAATTACAAGGATGGAGCCGCTGGGCTGGAAGAACTTTCTGGATTGGCTCTGCACCAGTGGCAGATGTTGAGCGAGGACAAGCCGTTGGGCTGCCCACGCTGCGAGCACCCAGCAGCACCACTCGGCGGCAGCCTCGGGGACCCCCGCCCGCGTCCCTTCGCCTGCCTTCAGTGCGGCAAGGCCTTTGGGAAGAAGGCACACCTGACGCGGCATGCCCGCGTCCACACTGGTGAACGTCCTTTCGCCTGCACCCACTGTGGGCGCCGCTTCTCTCAAAAGATCCATTTGGGCTCCCACGAACGGGTCCACACTGGGGAGCGCCCCTTTCCCTGCGACCGCTGTCCCAAGAGCTTCCGCAAGAAGACCCACTTGGTGCGCCACCAGCTGACCCACACGGGTGAGCGGCCCCATGCCTGTGCACTCTGCCCCCGCAGTTTTGTCCACCGCCGGCACCTGCTGCGCCACCAGCGGCTGCACGAAGAGGAAGCTGCCCGCGTTGGAGATCCTGCGGAGTTGGGACAAGCCGCCCCCTCATATGGGAACGGCCTGGAGCTAGGCCTAGTGGGGAACGCCCCCCCGTCTGGAGAGAACCTGGCCGCCTCCACGGTCCTGGGACAAAACTGCCGGGTTCAGGGTGACCGTGCACAAGTCAGTTTCCCGTATGGGCCTGGGATGGAGCTGGGGAAGTTTCTCCCTTCCTGTGTAGGGCACATGGAGGCTGATCAGGGACCCTTCCTCTTTAAGGCCGAGCCAGAGCTGGGTGGTGTCCCGGGTTCAGAGAGGGAGGACCGGCCCCTGGGGGAAGCCTTCCTCGATCCTGCAAGTTGTAGAACCCTCTGTGGGGTACAGACGGTGGAAGATGCACCGTATCTGGAGCAGGTGGGCAAGACTGAGCCAGAGGAGGACGCGGGGGCCAGTCAACCGCTGGAAGAGAAGCCATTCCTGTGCTCGGATTGCGGGAAAGCCTTCGCCTGGCGGAAGAACCTGGCATCCCACCAGCGGCTCCACGCTGAGGGCGGGCGCCCCTTTTCCTGTGCGGAGTGTGGTCGGGGTTTCAGCGATAAGCGCCATCTGACGGCGCACCTGCGTGGCCACATGGGCCTCCTGCCCTATGCTTGTCCCCATTGCGAGCGTAGCTTTGCGCACCGGGCTGGGCTAGCTGCCCACCAGTGCGGGGGCCACACGGGGCAACGCCCCTTTGCCTGCAATGAGTGCGGGCGCTGCTTTGCTCACAAGCGCCACCTGCAAAGACACTGGCGCAACCAGCACTCAGCTGAGCGCCCCTACGCCTGTGCGCAGTGTGGGCGCGCCTTTAGCACCCGGGCCAGTCTGCTGGCGCACGTCAAGTCCCATGCTGGGCAGCGCCCCTTCGCCTGCCCTCTGTGTGGGCGCGCCTTCAGCCGCAAGTCACACCTCGCCCGCCACGAGGCCGTGCACACGGGCCTGCGCCCCCACGCCTGCACCCAGTGTCCCCGCCGCTTCAGTTCCAAGACCAACCTGGTGCGCCACCAGGCGGTGCACACTGGCCTGCGCCCATACATCTGCACCCACTGTGCCCGTAGCTTCAGCCGCAAGACCCATCTCTTGCGCCACGAGCGCACCCACACCAGCACCCCACTGCCCAGCACCGCTGGTTGGGTTACTGCCCTTCCACAGAGTTCCCTGCTGCAGCCAATCGAGCAGCATCCGCCTCTCCTATTACCCATGGCGCTGGAGTCTCCCTGGCAGTGAGGAACACCCCCTCCCTACACTAAATCCTGCCTGTCTCGTGCCATGGATGTTTCGTAGCTTCGGCACCCTTTGTTCTTTCTAATCAGCCATTCGGCTACAGGGGAAAACCAAAAACCCCACACATCCTGCAAGGGAAAAATGACACTTGCACGTCCTTATGATTTGCAACGGTGTGGACCGTCAAACGGAGTCCTCCCCCCCAACTTGTCCAACTTTGTGGACTAGCGTGGCAAGTGGGAGTGGAGGATGGTTGTACGTGAGTGGATGGTGAGCTTCTTTTCCTGCAAGCTGTGGATGCGCACCTCCACTGCTTGCATCAAGGCCCGGTGGCCGCTGCGGCCTGGTTGTGAATGGATTTTGGCCCGGTAACGCACCACGGCCCTGGGGTTGGGGGGACCCCGGCCATAGTGCATTGAATGACTTAAATCCCACCTAATTTATTCCGACAGTGTTGGACGCCACGCCCCCCCCCCCCCCCCGTTCTCCTTACTCCTTTTTACCTCCAGTTGGGACTGACACAAACCCCGATTCCCTCATAACCGCAGTCGCGAAAGACTCACCATGCTTTGTGAAGGATTGCGATCCAGACACAGCTGACCCAGGAGTCGGGGGAGGAGTGTTTTATGGCCAAACACCCATGATGGGGGTGACTTTGGGTTTTAAATAATAACGGAAACACTTGTTTTTTTTGTGGGGGAGAGGAGAAAAATAAGAGTAGACAAATGATTTTAGTAGTGTCATAAAGCAAATATAAAGTATGTTTTGTAATCTTTTTCTTCAATGTAAACAATAAAAAAAATGAATTCTGCCTCTGGTGGTGGTGGTTGTTTGTTGTTGTCCTTCCTCTTCTCCTGTTCTTTCTTCTCCACCTCCTTTCTCTTCTTCCTCCTCCTCATCCCCTTCTACTTTTTCTCCCAGAACGAAATTGAGGTCAGTGAGATGTGTTATGCCTTGGGAGGGGGGCGTCATGCTTTTAAAAGTCAAAATATACTGAAATATAAAATATAAAGGAAGAACAGACAAAGGAAGAAATATATTTTACACCATTCTGCAATATTTTCAACCTTTTAGAGCAGTTTTTAAAAAAACCCCACCGGAAAAGCATTCAAATATATCTTCCAAAGCTGGTATGAAAGGCTTGGCTTAGTAAAGACGTAGCCATGATTAAGCCACCTTTGGAAGAGGGCCCCAACCCGAAGGACTCGCCTGCCTTTGGAAGAGGAACGACAGGGCCGTGACGGAAGCTACGTTCATTCCGGGAGGCCGGCCCCGTTTTTACAACCTCCATCGTGAAGCGAACCGCCTCCGTTGTCGGTGCAAGTTTGAGTTGGACTTCGGCTCACCTGAAGTCCTTCCCCCTCCCCGAGTTTCTCCCCCCTTCTCCTCTGCCCCCCCCCCAAACCTTCCTGGCTCATTCCCAGCTGAACAGAGTTGGGAGGTCATCTAGTCCAACCCACCCCCACCTCCAGTCCCAAAATATAAAGGGCTCTCCTCCCACCCTCCCTTGAAAGCCCACCAGGAACAGCAAAATACCAGCTGAGGGAGAAGAAATGGAGCCCCCCTCCTCCTGCTGTTTGTCCAGGATTTTCTCTCCCCTCCAGCCACCCTAGTTCAAACCCTTAAAAATAAGAAATATATTAAATTAAATAATAAAGTAAGATAAAATACAAATTTATGAATATTTATAAATATAAAAAATAAAATATAAATAATATGAAATAAATATAAAATAACATGTAATAAAATAAATACACTAAATCATTACATTACTGCCTCGCATTGCATTGCATTGCATTAGGTTATATTTCATTAAATTGAATTAATTACATCACACTTTTAACCCCTTTTTACCTGTGTCCTCCCCCCTCCCCCCAATCCGCCGCTTGGAGTGAAGCCACGCTCCCCATCCTCCCTCCCCCCCCCCTGCGCCCGTGGGCGCCCGCGTTGCAGAAAGGCAGCCGGGCCTGGCTGGGCAAAGGAAAGCAGCGCTGCTGCGCCTTTAAGCTTCCTCCATTGCGCGCCCCGTGGCGCGCCTCGTTGCCTTGGCAACCCGGACGTTTTCTGGGCAGGGAGGGGCCCAAACCGGAGGGGGGAGGAGGAGGAAGAGGATGGTGGAAGAGGAGCGAGAGGGTAAGGGAGAAAAAGGATGCCCGAAACCCGCCCCCTCCCACAAGAGGCGCCCAGAGGGGCAGGGAGGATGCTTGAGATGAGGCCAAAAAAACAGGGTTGCCATGGAGACGGCCAGGGAAGAGAGGCTGAGGAAGGGTGCTGGGGTGTGTCCCTCCCCCCTTTGCACCTGGGGAGGGGGGAGGTTTGCCAGTGGGAGGGGGAGATAGGAGGAACTCATCATCCGCCCAGCCAAATGGTGGGGGGAAGAGCATCCTTGAAGGCCTTCCTTAGCAACCGTGGTCGTGGGGAACGGTTACTGTGGCGCCTGGCAACCCATATTGGTGGGGGAGGGTGGGATGTTTTTTTTTGGGGGGGGGGGGCGAGGCTGCCAGCCAAATAACCAGCCCCCCACAATAAGGCAATATCTCTCCCAACCTCTCCACCCCCAAATGCGGGGGCTTAGACAGAGAGCTATCAGCTTGAGGACTAGCGCCATGGGCAGGCCAGGGCTGCTGGGTTTCCCTGAAAAGAGCCTTGAAAAGAGATCCCGACCGACCGACCGACCGACCGACCGACCGATGGATCGATCGGTTTGTTGGGGAGCGAGACTGGATTCCCCCCCTCCCCCCCAAAAAAACAAAAACAAAAAAAAAACCAAGGGATTGGATGGGATTCCTCAAACTCTGGTCTCTTCTTGCAAGCTGAGCCTGGAGATGGGAAGCGGGGTGTTGAAATTTTATTTTGTTTTGTTTTGTTTTGCAATTTCATTTTGTTATTTTATTTATTATTTAATTTTATTATTTAATAATTTGATTTGATTTGATTTTATGATTAGATTGTTTTATGTTATTTCATACTTTATTATATTTCACTTTATATTTTATTCTATCTTATTTCGTTTATATTTTAGTATTTTAGGTTTTAAGTTAAGGTTTTAGTTTACTTTATTGTTTGACTTTTATTATTTTTATTTTATTCATTTTATTTTAATCTTGTATCCATTTGTTTGTTTGCATATTTTATTATATTTGACTTTACCTTTTATTCTATTTTATTTTGATTATATTTTAGTATTTTATTTTAGGTTTTATTTTACTTATTATGTTGCTTTTTATTTTTTTTATGTTAATATTTGATTTCATTTTATTGCATTTTAATCTTGTATCATTTTATTTCATATTTTATTATTTTATGCTATTCTATCTTTTATTCTGTTTTACTTTATTTATGCTTTAGTACTTTATGTTTATATTTTGTTTTATTTTACAATTTTACTTTATTATTTTTATTTGCCTTTCTTATTTCATTTTATTATTTTACATGTTATTTTTTATATTTTCTTTGGTATTATTTTATACTTTAAATTTTTATGCTATTTTATATAGTCTATATTTTATTTTATATTTTTATTTGATTCTTTTATATATTTTTAAAATTTTACTTTTTTATTTTGTATTATTTTATTTTCATTTTGTTTTCATTTTATTATATCATTTTACTTTATATTTTGTTATCCTTTATTATATTTTATTTTATTATTTTATTTTATTATTATCAAATTTATGTGCTGCCCATCTCAGTATCCAACTTTCTGTTTCTAATATCCCCTTATCTTTCTGGGGCATTAAACAGAGGGTACCTCACATGAGGTAAATCCAGCAGGCTGACTTTGGGCCAATCACCAGGAGACGGGGAGTCCTAGTCCTGCCTTAGGCATTCTATCCATGGGTTATGTGATCCCCAAGCTAAGTCAATGGGGAAGGCAGATTCGCTGAACAGCAGTGAGCAAGCTTGAAAAACTTGCCACGATTGTGGCAAGAAAGGTCGTAAAACAGGGTAAAACTCACTGAAGCAATGTCACGGCAAAGCATTGGAATTCTGGCCTGGGTTGCTGTCGTAAATAGAGGACCATCTGTCCCCCTGACACGGATATCTTTTTGCACCTTTCTCTTCCCTGCAGGAGGCACAGCTTAAATCCAAGAGGTCCTTTTGCGGTTGTAAAATGGAGAGTCAGAGAAGTGTAGGTTAAGCCGAACCCAACCTCTTCTGAGACCTGTCCAGCAGAACCGAAATGGACTTCCGGAACGAGAAAAGCAATGATCTGGACCACAATGGCAAGATCACCGTCCAGCTGCTAAAAAGCCGGACGGGAGAATTCGATCTCGGGTCCATCCTGCTGTTGAAACTAAGAGGTCTGGGGATTTTGGAACTGGGCTGCCTTGGCGAGTGCGCCAGCTTGGAGTGGCTCGACCTGTCGGGCAATGGCCTGACCCACCTGGGCCCCCTTGCCACGCTCAAAGCCTTGACCGTGCTCAATGTCACCGCCAACCGTATCTCGAACCTGGAACCGCTGAGCGGCTGCGAGAGCCTACAGAGTCTCAATGCATCTGGCAACCAGCTGCGCAACCCGCAACAGCTGCAGTGTCTGACCGGGTTGCAGCATTTGGACAACGTGCGCTTCCACAACGGCCCAGCCCGGCTCAGCAACCCCTTCTGCGCCACCCCTGGCTACCCAGCTGTCCTGGTGGAAATGTTTCCGCGGGTGAAAGTGATCGATGGTGAGCGGGTCTCCGGGCGGGGTAGTGAGCTCTACCAACTCTGCAAGGATCTGGACCGCTCGCTGCAGCGTTGCAACAACATTGGGGGTCTGAGCGAGATGGCCAGCCGGGCTCAGCCCTGGGTGGAAGAGGGTTACTGGGAGGTCCAACCAGCCAGGAGAAGCTCCATCATGGAGGAGGCCTACAAGCAGTTCAGCGAGGCTTTGCTG
This sequence comes from Laticauda colubrina, assembly GCA_015471245.1. NCBI lineage: Eukaryota > Metazoa > Chordata > Lepidosauria > Squamata > Elapidae > Laticauda > Laticauda colubrina. The sequence continues at coordinate 927,152 of BLBF01000100.1, forward strand.
GAGTGCCGGGAGTTGAGCAAGCAGGCTGACCACAGCATCAACCAGGCTGAGCGGGTGCTCGGCGGGCGTCCCGATGCCAACTCATATGTTTTTTGAGGTTGCTGGCTGCCGAGCATCAGATGTGCTGGTGGAGGGTTCTACAACTGCCGATGGCCAACTCACCACAACCAACTTGCATGGTCAACTCTCTATGGCCAACTAGCCATGGCCAAATCTCCCCAACCAACTCACCACAACTAACTTGCATGGTCAACTCTCTATGGCCAACTAGCCATGGCCGAATCTCTCCAACCAACTCATCACAAGCAACTTAACACAACCACTTGTCATGACCAACTCATTCTGGCCAACTAACCAAGGTCAACTCTCTGTAGCAAACTAGCCATAGCCACCTCTCTATGGCCAATTCACCATGGCCAACTCTATGGCCAACTAGCCAATGGCCAATGCTCTATGGACAACTCTTTAGAAAGGTTGCCAAAGATGGGACAGAACGAAATGGGAAGGCCAAGAATTAAAATCATTTTCAAATTGGTAAATCTTTTGAAAGATCTGCATTGTTGAATTGTTCTGCAGCGAGTTGACCATTGCTGATTGGTCAGAGTTGGCCACACCGAGTTGGCTACAAGGAGTTGGCCGTGGTGAGTTGTCCCACCCCACTGGGGAAGGGCTGTGGGGAGCTGTCCCACCACATATTGGGAGGAACACTTGCCCCACCCTTCCCTTCACCCCTCTGCCTGCAACTCATTTTTCCCGAACCCCCCCCCTCAAAAAAGGGAGGACCCTCACCCAAGCGTTGTCTCTTCCTCTCGGTTTCCTGCCAGTGTTGGGGGGGAACCTGCAAGGACACCTATGCCATCCCCCCCCATCCCCAAGGGTTGTGGTCACTTCCCAGGTAGGCAGAGGTGGGATTCAGCTGGTAACAAATTTTGACCAGTTTCGGAGAACCGGCAAATACCACCTCTGACTGGCAGCGTCCAGCCAGCTCACCTGAGGGCGATCATCAAGTGCTGCACACGTGAAGTGATGCGTGAGTACAGTGTGCGCGCATGAAGCGACCTGAGAAGGCAGTGCATGCACACACAAAGCATGTGTGCGAGGCTTTCAGAACCAGTAGTGTGCAATTTGGAATCCCGCCACTGCAGGCAAGCCTTTGGTTTGGCAGCATGGTGGCCTCTATGTGTTTGTGTGTGGGGGTTTTGTGGGCCCTTGTGGGCCTGCTCCAAAAAGCCCCCTTTTTCCCAATGCTATTTCACAAGGTAACCACGATTCTTTGTTCCAGATTAATCTCGGCTTTCCCCCTTAAGCAAGCATTATGAATCTTAGCCAGGCTAGGACAGCTGCTTCTGCTCTTTTCTTGGGGGTGGGCCAAGCCAGGATGCTCCTCCACCTGCTAGAAATTTCACATGACAACCCATTAAAAACAAGCAAACAAACTTTGGCACATTGGCAATTTTTGGTGGGGTGTCCACAGAATAAAAAAACGGGCCAGAGATTTGCAAACGGGAAACTCCATGTTGCAAGGAAACAGTCAGACCTTGCTATCCGAAGTGCATTTGCACAGCCCTCACCTTTCTCCTGGGATGTTCCCACACACCCTCCATGGACATTGCACCACTGCATTCATGTTGTTGGTCTCCCGCCCAGTGGTAGATAGGCCCATTTCACCAATATTGTGGAGGGTTTTTTTTGTCTTGAAGGGGTTTCACTTCTCTTCCAAGAAGCTTCTTCCGTTCTGACTAACAGTTTAGTTCTTCAGAACTTGAAGAAGCTTCTCGGATGAGAAGGGAAACCTCTTCAAGGCAAAAAATATCCAAGCTCTGATTAGATGGTTGAGAAACAGAAGGATAGCTGGTCATTTGCATTGAGAGCCATTGAGGTTACTTGGAGGTTTGTCGCCATCTTTGGGGTCATGCCTGAGTAGTGCAAATGGGGATGGAGCCTTCTTAGAATGGCACTTTGCAAGATTTGAGCTACTTTGCGGGACTTGGTTGACCTTTAAGACGCCGACAAACAGCAACAGACCTCCCAGCAGCCTCAACGGCTGTCTAAAAAGGATACAAATGACCAGTTGTCTGCAAGGAAGATAAATCCTTCCGTTCTCCACCATCCAATCAGAGTTTGGTGGGGGGTTTTTTTCTTTCCTTGAAGAGGTTCCCCTTCTCATTGAGAGAAGCTTCTTCACTTCTGACTGAAGAACTCAACTGTTAGTCAGAAGGAAGGAAGCTTCTTGGATGAGAAGCGAAACCTTTTTAACAAAAAAAAATAATCAAGAAAGGCCAGTTGCATCTTTTGGCACAACCACAACTTGGAATGACAAGAGAATCCCTACAGACATCTTACACCCCGCTTGCTTCCAGCGTCATTGTGCATGATGGACAACCCCCCCCCCCCGAGGATTCACCCGCATCCCCTGGGGAGCAGAAATGAGAGGTGTGATGAAAACTTGACTAGCAATTTTATTAAGGGAATCGAAAGGGAGGTGAGAGCTGGATGCTTCTGGAAGGCGGACTTCTGTCGGAGAGGGGGAGATGCGCGGATGCCTGCCAGAGGCCAGTCTGCCGAGTCTGCGCAGTTCTCTATTGGGGAGAGGGAGAGAAAAAGGGAGAGCTTCAACAGTCCCTCCAGATATCAAGTGGCCCCCCACATCCCCCAGAGATTATGGGAGGGCAACGTAGAAGTAGGATAGGTGGATGGATGGATGGATGGATGGATGGATGGATAGATAGATAGAAGATAGATGATATCGATGGATGGATATAGAGGGAGATATAGCTATAAAAGAGATGATGGATGGATGATAGACATGAGACAGAGAGGGACAGATACATAGATATAGATGATGGAGGGATCGAGATAGATAGATTAGACATAATAGATAGATATAGAGGGGGGGGGAGAGAGAGAGACAGAAATAAAGGATGGATATAGACAGATAGATGATAGATCAATAGATATAGAGGATAGATGTCATCTGGGCAATTTTCAGCTGAGCCTTTCAATCAGTACACACACACAGATTGTGTGTGTGTACATGTATGTGTGTGTATGTATGTACGTACGTATGTATATGTATACATACATATTTTCTCAACAGTAAAGTTTTCAGCTGAGTCCTTCAAAATTTATATTCCAACTAGGGAACATCATCAGTACTAGAAAGGAATGGGGCGTAGAGAGGTGGAGGGGTCCTTGGTGCTCTCTGAACTGGGTAGTTTCCTTGCAGACGCCTCATGACCCAACCACATAATGTCCTCCGTGCACTGCTGCCGTAAACTAGTTAGGTTACGAAACGTCTAGCCAGAAACTCCCCCCCCCCCAACCTCCCAGGACACCATTCTCCTCTTCCCCACACCCTTCCCTCCCTTCTCACCCTGATCATGTTCCCTAGCTGGGTCAAGAAATGCCTGCTGGAAAAACCGCCCGGCTCCGAGACCACCGGGGACCCTTTCCGATCAACCAGACCTGCAGATCTTGCCCAGATCATCCCTCCACAAAATCTAGCTTGGGTGCCATCCTTCTGCCATCGATGCCCTCCTTCCCCACTTCAGTAGTGGGAATGCTGCCAGTTGAGAACGGTTCAGGTGAACTGGTTGTGACGATCCGCTGCTCCCCCACCCTATCCTATATTTTCTTGCTTTTGTGGCTCATCCCAATCGGGCAGCACCACTGATTTCACACACACACCCTCAGCTCAGCTGTCCTACTTAGCGCTGCTGACTAGGAAGGAAAGCAGCCAAGCTTCTAAATCAGGGGTAGGCCACTTGTGGCTCTGGAGCCGCATGTGGCTCTTTCATCCCTCTGCTGCTGCGGCTCCCGGTCACCGGTCGGCTCCACAATTGATCGGGATTTTGGTTAAGACAGGTAGAGGAAAAAAGGACGCCATGCTGGGAGGACACTCTAGGGTGGGGGAACCAGACTTCCAGTCGGCTCCAGAATTGAACGGGGAGGGAGGGCGCTTCCAGTTAGGATCTTTGTGGCTCTTGGACTATTTAAGGTTGCCGACCCATTCTAAATGCTCCGTTTTCAGAGCTGCACACAAGCCACTTAGGCACAACCGCTCACCGAACTGGTTGTTAAGCCAGCAGCATCTCACCATGGCCGCCCCCCTGCCTCTATCCACCAAAGCTGGGAGTTTCCTCCTCCCCCCCCCCCCCCCAAAAAAAAAAAAAAAAAAAAAACAGGCCGTGCACCTACCTGGCTAGGTGTGGCAGGAATGATCAGGAAGGCAGTCCAACAGAAAAGGCAAACTTTCCGGGCAGGTATTGGTCCTCATTGGCCGATTTGATGGCCTGGCATTCCACTTCTTGCCTCCTTCTCACTTCCTGTTTGGGGGTGGGGTGGGGAGGGGAGAAATCAGGACGGAGGGGGCTGGGACTTCCCAAGATGGAGGAAATTGGGAGACCCCTTTCCCCCCTTTTGCCAGCTTGGAGGAAGCGCAAAAAAGGAGCTCATGATGAAATATAGAATGACAGAGGTGGAAGGGACCTCAGGAGGTCTTCTAGCCCATCCCCCTGCTCGAGTGAGAGGCCCCCCCACAGAATGAGGAAAGAACAGAGAGGCCTTGAGAACCAACGCTCAGTTATTCCATCATTCTGTCAGGGTCTCCCGCCCGGGGCGGGTGGGTTGGATTAGATAACCTCCGAGGTCCCTTCCAACTGTGTGATTCTATAAGGGTCTTCTGCTTGAGCAGGGGATTGTCCAAAGTCCCTTCCAACTCCAATTCTGTAAGCTTGAGCAGGGGGCTGGACTAGAGAACCTCCGAGGCTCCCCTTTCTACTCCATCCTTCTGTGATTCTGTCCGTTGCCTATCTGCCTCCTCGAGCCACCCCCGATCCACCAGCTCTCTGTTGGCCATGCTGGCCGGCCGGCCAGGTTGAAGGGAGGAGTCAAGCGAGTAACTAGCTTGGAATCGTGGCACAGCCGCAAACCAACCTTGGTGGGAATTCCTTCTGAAATCCACAAACCTGGCCATTCCCAGGGGAAAACAATCCAGGGTTGGATCAACAAGGAAGGGTCAAACCGGGAGCTGGCATTCCCCAGGGGTCCCCGGAGGGGCGGGGCCCCCTCAGTCCCGACCCCACCTTCCTGAGGGCATTTGAATGGGAATTCTGGGTCTCCCTGAGTGGCGAGTAGCAGAGATTTTGTGGGGGGCTGCGACCCACCTGTAAGAGGGGATTGTGCTCAGATAAGCATCGGAGGGATTTGTTGATGAGGCTCCCCGGGTTGCTGATGTCAAACTTGAAGCAGGCCAGGCATTTCTGCCTCCTCTGGAGGAGAGGGAGAGAGGGAGAGGAAGAAAGAGGAAAGGAGAGAAAAGAGGAAGACGGTGAGTGAGAGAGAGAAAAAGAGAGAAAGGAGAGAGAGACAGAGAGAGTAAGAGAGAAAGAAAAAGAAGGACAGAAAGAAAAAGGAGAGGGACAGAAAGAAAGAGAAAGGGAGGGAAGAGAGGAGAGAAAAGAGGAAAAGAAAGAGACAAAGAGAAAAAAAGAAAGGCAGAAAAAAAGGAGAGAGAGACAGAAGGAAAGAGAAAGAAAAAAGAAAGACAGAAAAAGGAGACAGAAAAAAGAGAGAGAAAGGAGAGACAGAGAAAGACAGAGAAAGAAAAGGAAAAGAATAGAGAGAAAAAGAAAGAGAAACAGAAAGAGAAAGAAAGGCAGAAAAAGACAGAACAGGGAAAGAGAGGGAGAGAAAAAGGAGAGACAGACAAAAAGAGAGAAAGAATGACAGAAGGAAAAGAAAGAAAAAAGAGGAAAACAAAATGAATAACGGAGGGAAAAATAAGAGAGGGAGAGAAAGAAAAAGGAGAAAGAGAAAAGGAAGAGGAAGAGAGAAAAGGAGAGAAAAGAGGAAAAGAAAAAGAGAGAAAAAAAGAAAGAGGAGGGAACAAGAAGAGACAGACAAAAGAGACAGAAAGAAAGAGACAAAGAAAAAGAAGAGATGAGAAACAGAGCGAGAAAGAAAGAGAAGGAAAGAATAAAGAAAAAGAAGTGAGAGAGACAAAGAGAAAAAGGAGAGAGAGAAAGAAGGGAAGAGAGAGAGAGAGACAAACCATAGTTAAGCTCACAACAGACCCCCTAAAGAAAAACGCATCTGTTTGGCCTCAAAATGGTTCAAACCAGACCGTTGTATGAGAAGAATTCACCAGCGGAACTGCCTGCCACCAGAAGTTGGGGCTGCTCCATCGCTGGAGGTTTAGAAGAAGAGACTGGACAAACTCCCCCTCCCCCCCCCCCCCCCCCGGTCCTGAACCGTCCAGGATCCCCTGCTCCGGACTAGAGGACCTCTGGGGCCCCTTTTTCAGGAGAGTTTCCTGGGAGCCTTTTTTGAGGTTTGGCTTGCCAACGGGGCGGCTTCCTTGCTTGTTGCGTCTTGTGCAAGGCTTGGTTCCAGGAACGGGGGACCCAGAGTCCGTGGCCCTTGGGTGCTTGCGCGCGCGCGTGGACTCACGCCGCCGGCCTTGGTCCGGCAATTCTGGCTCCTCCACTGATGCTTCCTGCAGACGGTTTGGACGAGGTTGACTTCCAGCTCGACGTAGGTGCCCATCGACAACTCCTGGGAGGAGGACAAAAACGTGCCCAGGGAAATTCAGGCTGGAGGCCGACGGAGGCCCGCATGAAAAGGCCACCCGAGAGCGGCTTCCAAGCCGACGAGCCTTCTGCCGGGCGGCGTGACCTCCACGGACCCCCGCCGGCCTCTTCGCCTCCCCGACCCCCGACCCCCGACCCGAAACTCCGGCCCGCCTGACCTCCACCGCTTCCCGGACGGCCTCCCCACGGAAGGCCGCCTGCACCAGATTCCGCCCGTGGAAGTCCTCCAGGACTTTCTCCAGCCCGTTTGGCGGCGCGGCCGGCCGGCCGGCCTCAATCAGGACTAGCAGCAACGCGCAGGGCAGCGCCCAACGGGACATCGCGAACCGTCTGGGTTGGAGGGTTGGAGGGTTTTTTTTTTTTTTTTTTCCCCTCCAGCTCCTCCTCCCGCTCCCTTTGGAGCTTGGGCGGGTGGGGGCCCATCGTCCAGCCTCCCTTCCTCCACGCCCCCCTTCCCGGAGTTCTCCCGCCGGCAGGGCCCGGAAGAGCCGCGCCGCCCTTCGGCCCCGTCGGACTGGGCCTTTATTTATCCATTTGCTCATTTCACTTATTAATTAATTCTGCTTTGTGTCATGAATTTCATCTCATTAATTTAATTGTTTTATTTTATGAATTTAGTTTAACGTTATTGACTTCTTCCCTCCCTCCCACCCCCCAGTTGCGAAACCTCCGCTGGGCTTTTCCGAAACTCGTCAGCCCGTTTCGGGGAAAGAGGTTCCTCGCGTGACCCGTTCTGGAAGGGGAGGAGGGGAGTTCGTTAGAGCGGCGTCCCCCCCCCCCCCACACGCATGTCCGGGACAGGCGGCCCCTCCCCTGGGGGGTGGGAGGGGGAAGCGGGGAGGGGAATTGGACGTTGCAGCGAAGCTTGCCTTCCTCGATCAGTCGACGGGGTGGGGTGGGGCATGGGAGCGTTTCGGACTGGGCTCGAGGTTCGGGACGGAACTGTCCATTGAGGTCCTCCCCCCCCCCCCCAAGTTTCCCCGCTTTAAGGAAAGGGAGGACTTCAATTCCCAGAATCCACTGGGCACAAGGGAAATAGCCTGGACTTCAATTCCCATAATTCCCCAGCTGAATCGGAGTTTGACTTCCCAAGTGCCATGTGGGTGGACTTCGACTCCCAGAATCCCCAGCCAACCAAGATGACCTTTGACTCCCAGAATCCCCAGCTGGTGGGCTTCAGTTCTCAGAATCCCTCAGAGTCAGGATGGCTGAACTTCGACTCCCAGAATGCCTCAGACCGCTGGGGGATTCTGGGAATTTGTGGCACATACCCCCATCTTAAAAGCTCTATAGTCGTGAAATATACCAGATTAAACACAACTTCTATGGCCACAGATCGAGGTGACGGGGCCTGCAATCCAAGGCAAAGCCTCGCTTGGGAAGCCTGTGGACTTCTAAGCGCCGAACTCCCGATTCCCAGAGAACCGCGCGGCGAAAAGCTTTTCTGGGCGTGCGGTCAAGGAAAATCAACAGCCATCGGGACTCGCCGGGCAATTCTCGCGAGATTTGTCTCCGAGCTACGGGGAAAGAGCAGGAAGTTATCTGTCAAGAAAAAACTCCAAAAAGCAGAGGTTCGCCGCTCTTGCGAATCGAAGAACTCTCTTTCCCGTCAAGCTGCGCGGGTGGTGGGTGGGGGGAAATGCCTCGATCGAGCAGGCCTGTCAAACTGGCAGGATGCGTGACGCGAAGGCTCCGCGAAACCAAAATATAAATAAATAAATGTCGCGAGACCTCGACGGACGTCACATGACGTGATTGCGTTCGCCTCCTTCGCCCCGTGTTCGAAAGGGAATCCGATGCGCGCGCAAGCGAAAGGCCAAGCAGGCGCTATCTCGAGGCGTCACTTCCGCTTCCTTCATCCGAGTCATTTTATATTTTATTTTTATGTTGATATTTATATATTATTTTATATTTATATTTTATCTTATATATATGTATGTGTGTATATATATGTATATATATGTATGTATATTATATGTATATTATTATATATATTTCTGTATCTATCTATCTATATGTATATATATATGTATGTATATATATATGTATATGTATATCTACATGCATGAATATGTACATGTGTGTATATATATGTATGTATGTATATATATATAT
>BLBF01000100.1:942192-967850 GCA_015471245.1 Laticauda colubrina
TATATATATATATATATATATATATATATATATATATATATATATATTTATGTATATTTATGTATATTTATGTATGTATATGTATATATAATCTGTTTTCTGAGGTTTTATATATTATCATATCTATCTTCTCTATTATCTAAGTATCTTATCTATCTATCTAATATCTATATCCTGTATCTATCAACTATTTAGCTAATAACCCTGATACATATAGTCCTTGACTCAACAATCCTAATGTAATGGAACGTGTTGTTCAGCAAGTCCCTGATTGAGTTTGCCCCTATGCGGCAATCTATCTGGCCCCGGTCATTAAGCAAATCCCTACCATTGTTAAGCGAGTCCCATGGTTGTGAAGGGAACCTAGTTTCCCTCTTGATGTTGCTCGTCAGACAGTCGCAAAAGGAAATTGCGTGCTCTCCCACACTACCCACCCCTATCGTAAATAGGAAACTGATGCTGAACACCTGAATTTTGATCATGGGGATACTGCGACGTCATGAAAAACCCTCCTTGGTCACTTTCTTCAGTCCCGTTGTAACAGCGAACCATCCCTAAACAAACAGTAGTGAGGAAAGGACCAACTATCAAAGGAGATTAAAGAGTTGTTGTGCATCAAATTCTCCAACTGGGAAGGCCCCTCGTGAGCATCTCTTGCAGTTTGATGGATGGATGGATGGGTCTCTTTGAACAGGGGGTTGGACTAGATGACCTCCAAGATCCCTTCCAGCTCTGCATTCTGGGCCCCCCAAGATGGGCTTTGTAGTTCTGGGCTCCAGGTTGGTTTCAGCAGAGGGATGTAGGTGTGTGTGCCTTTTTTTCCCCCCAGCAGGTGACGCTTGAGCTGGTTGTCCTCCTCCTCCTCCTTCTTCCCCAAGGAGCTCAGACAACTTCCATCATCTCTGGATGTTGTGATGGAGAACTACGAGCTGGTGACCTCCCTTGGTAAGAGCTGTGCTGGGACCATGTGTGTGTCTGGATGAGGGATTTCCTGAAGAGGGGGCTCTAGGAACAAGAGGCTGCTGGGAAGGAACACAAGAAGAACACCCCACCCCGCCTGATGATAATGTTCCTTAGTTGGGTCATGAAATGTCTTCAAGGAAGCCACAAAGCTGAGAGAGCACCAGGGACCCAACAGTCCTCCTCCTCCTCCCTCCTTCTCCTCCTCCTCTCATGCAGTGATGATGTTACCTAGTTTGGTAATGAAACGCTTTCCAGGAAACGACCCAACTCAGAGAGCACCAAGGACCCCATAATCCTCCTCCTCAATTGGGGCAGCTGGATAACGAAGCCAATCCCCTCCCTCCTGAGCCCCAGGGAAGAGGGGTCTCCCTTTGACCAGCCGCCAGGGATAAAGGGCTGGTTCCAGAGGTGGGATTTAGCCGGTTCAGACCAGTTCTGATGTACCGGTAGAAAAAAAATAGGAAACCCACCAGTGGCTGGTTTGTCTTCCCCCACCTGTGATCTGTCATGTCGAATCTTTTCCAGGCTATCCGGTTCTCAAACCCGATCTCTTGTCTCGGATCGAGCGGGTCGGAGAGCCGTGCGTGGGTGACCAGCTGGATTCCACCCGTGGGATTCCCACTGATCCATGTCCAGGTAATGTCTGCAGGGCTGATCCTACACACACACACACACACACACACACACACACACACACACACACACCCCTGTGCTGCCCAGGGTTTGGAGAACGCAATTATATTTCATTTCCTTAAGGTTTCGTTTCCTGACTCTGCGCGCCAAGCCGGGTTGCTGATGTGTGACACATTGTGGCTCTTCAGGGGTGTCGAGCAACACAACATTTTGGAAGTTGGGGGGGGGGATAGCCTTTTTTGGCCAAGAAGAGCCTTTGTGGCCACCTTGGGAGAGTATTTCCTCATCTTGGCTCAGTTCACCGGTAGGGGAAATCAATCGTACTATGTTTCCTTTGAAAATAAGACTAGGTCTTATATTAATTTTTGCTCCAAAAGACCCATTAGGCCTTATTTTTTGGTTAGGTCTTATTTTTGGGGGAAATACAGTACTCAATGCATCCATCTGGCTGACTATCTTATTTGTGGTTTATTTTCGGGGTACGGCTTATGTTACCAGCATCCTGGAAAAACTCATGCTAGGATTTATTTTCCAGTTGGATCTTATTTTCAGGGAAACTGGGTACAATTAGAATTCAAAGTACTATAAATACTATAATTCTGCTCCTAAAAGCTAGTGCCCATCTTTCGGTTGAGTTGAATTCAAGGCTAGCTTGATCGTTGTGTTAGCTTGATGTCGGGGTGAAGGTGCTGGCATAGAAACCAGAACAACTGGGGGTTCTAGTCCTGCCTTAGTCATGAAAGACAGCTGGCTGACTTTGGGCCAATCACCAGGAGAGTGGGAGTTCTAGTTCCACCTTCAGCATGAAAACTCGCGGAGTGACTGGGTCAATCCCTCTCTCTCAGTCCAGCCCCACCTCACAGACATGTCTCAAATCAGGGCTGCATTATGGACTTGGTGGTACTGGGGAGATGAGCTGCCTCAAAGCACATCTCTTCCCATCCTTCCAGAAAATTCCAGGAAGAATTCACTGACTCACCTGTTGCTTTTGTGATCTCTTTCCCTCCCCCCACCCCCAGGTTACCGTTTCTTCAAACCTGAGAGCCTATCTTGGATTGAGCGGTGGGAGGAACTCGGAGTCACCGACCGTCAGAAGTTGGAGGAAGGAAAACTCTGCGCTGGTGCCTGCCAAGGTATGGAAGGTCGGGGAGTGCCTCGTTTTAAGGTGGAGGAAATGCAGGAATTGGTCTCCAGTACACAGGCAAATCAGTGCACATGCAAAGCAATAGAGAAAAGAATAAGATACCAGTACAAATGGGAAATTAATAAGATAATAAAAAGGATAAATAACAATACGGGGCATCTTCGATATAACGACCACAATGGAGCTGAAAATTTCTCGCGCAAAGTGAGACAAGTTCAAATTTGTCCCAGTTTACTTCTGAAGGGTGGAAAAAACTGTCGTAAGTCACTTCATCCATTGCCATTGTAACTTTGAGTGGTCCCTAAAGTTTGAAGACTTTACCTGTACTAAGGCCACACTACGGGTTCATATCCAGAGATAGATGGATTCAGGTATTATGGCCGAGCAGTTAGAGACGCTGAGCTAAAACGGGATGTTTGAGACCTTAGCTGCTCCAATGGGGTGAGTTCCTATTACCTGCTCCAGCTCCCGCTTAGCAGTTTGAAAGCACGAAAGTGTAAGCAGATTAATAGGAACCAGTTTGATGGGAAGATAACAGCATTCCGTATGCCTTTGACATATAGCCATACTGGCCACGGGACCCAATGGAAACGTCTTTGGACGACATTGGCTTCCTTTGCCAAGAAATGGAGAGGAGCGTTGTGTCTCCCAAGTCAGAAATGAGTGGATGGGGGAAACCGTTAATCTTTTACGTAGACACGAAGTCAGAGAAAATTAAAAACAGAACGTCAATACACTTTTTGTCTGGGGAGCCCGGGGCGGGGGGCGGGGGGAAGAGAAGATATTCTGTCTGAGTGATAGGCACATGAGCGCTCACGAGCCCATTGCTGACATGAGAGAAGCTGCACACACAAGCATTGTGCCCGTATATGCACTCGTGTCCTGATTCTGAATAGGACGTGGCGCAGTAGTGAGTTAGGAGTCGGGGACCCCTGCATTATTTAATTCTGTTGCATCACCCCTCTCTTTTTGTCTTCTCAGGAACAACCGCCGGGCGGAGCAAAGCAATCAAAGAAGAAGAGGGTGGCCAGAAGGGTTTTGTGGCCAGCTTGGAACGCTACCAGCTCTTCCCCGAAAGTTCCCGGGCTGGTCTCTTCTTGGCCCCCAACCCCGGACAGCTGAGACCACAGCCCCGGGTCAAGAAGGAGGAAGCAGCCTCCTGCGAGCCCAGTCTGGGTGGCCCCGGGCGCCCTTCCCAAGGCCTGGGCTCAGGCCCCTTCACGTGCGTGGTGTGTGGCAAGTGCTTCCGGCAGAAACAAGGGCTGATCACGCACGGGCGCATCCACACTGGCGAGAAGCCCTACCCATGCCTGGAGTGTGGCAAGCGCTTCCGCCAACGCCCCAACCTACTGACCCACCAGCGGGTCCACACCGGTGAGCGGCCCTTTCCCTGCCTGCGCTGCGGCAAGCGCTTCAGCCAGAAGGCCAACCTGGCGGCTCACCAGCGTACCCACGCCGTACAGGAGGGGCTGATTGCCCCCGAGCCCAAAGTACCAGTGCCACGCGGCAGCCGCTCGACAGAGAAACCCTTCCCTTGCAGCGTCTGCGGGAAGAGCTTCAGCCAGCGGCCCAACCTAATCACCCACCAGCGCATCCACACCGGCGAGAAGCCCTTCCCCTGCACTGAATGTGGGAAGCGCTTCAACCAGCGGGCCAACCTCATCACTCACCGGCGCATCCACTCGGGGGAGCGGCCTTTCCCCTGCGCCACCTGTGGGCGGCGCTTCAGCCAGAAGGGCAACCTGGCAGCCCATCAGCGCACACACTCACAGCAGCGGCCCCATGCCTGCTCCTGCTGCCCCAAGCGCTTCAAGGGGGAGTCGGCGCTGCGGGCGCACCAGCGTACCCATCGGCAGGTGCTAGGCGCCGATCCACTGACTAGCACCCTCCTGGCCACACCGGCGCTACAACAAGCCCTTCCTGGGGACCCCGCTTCAGCAGTGCAGCAAGCCACACCGGCCCCTCGTCCGGATCTTCCTGGAGACCATTCCCCCAGCATCCACCGCCCGGCCCCGGCTGCCCAACATGGGGCGCCTCATGGGCAGAATCTTCCCGCGGACCCGCCTCCCCCCGGCCAACACGCGGCTGGCCCCTCGGGGCACCTCCAAGGGGTGGCCTCCGGCCCAGAACAAGGCCCGAAGCTGAGTGGCCCACCCACCCTCCTGGATCCCCACGTAGAGATGCTTCATTGCCAACGCCGGCTGGGCCTGCCAGTCCTGCCCACCTCCAGCACCCACTCGGTTGTGCCCTTGGGGCAACCCCCGCCCGTCACCGCCAAGCCCAAGGGTTTGTCGGCCGCCCCTCGGCCCGCCGCCCCCATGGAAGCCCCAAGTGAGATGCTTCACTGCCTCTGCCATGCTGGCAGGGCCTCCTTGGTCATTCCGCACCCACCACATCTGGGGCAACTTCAGCCTGGCACCCGGGATGCCCCCGGTCGCGCCTGGCTGGGCCTTCCCTGCCCGACACGTACCCTTCAGCTCCAGCAGGGCGGGCAGGCGCACCCAGCCACCCCTAATCCCAGACTATGTTCGATTCCCGATTCTTTGCGGTAACTTCCCCTGCACGGGGCAAGCACCGATCAGCTGGGGCTGGACTCCCCTTGGATCTCCTTCCTTCCCCCCTCCAGCAGCAACCTATAGGGCTGACCGTGGGGTTTATGCATGTATCCTGGACCAGGAAGCCCCCATCTGCCCCACCCTCCTGCTCTACGGAAGCACACAGACTCTCTTTGGATCTAACCCACCTGTCTCAAGAGGCTATCCATCCTTCCAGCAAAGGCACTCTTTCTCCCCCCACTTCAAAAAAGTGTCAACATGGCAGCAGGACCAAAACCATACCCACACCTCGTCTTACCACCAAGCCCCTCCCCCCAAAAATCCCTGGACGCCCTTCATCTACTCCCAAACAATGGAAGGAAGGACTAAGAACTTGGCAGCAGTCCAAACAATGAAGATGGAAGAGTGCCACCCACCGGTTTGGAAACGACTGAGGGCAGCACCCCTCAATAAACCCTGGTTGGGGGGGCAGTGCCTCGTGCCCGGACACAACTTGGCACATCCCCCCATGAGGCGCCAGCCCCCATGGCTTTACAAAGAGGTTCCTGAGACCCCCCCACACCCCCTTTGTGCTTTCCTACGAAAGGAAAAAAAAAACAAAAGAACTTGTTCTGGAAATGTACCATTGGCATTGCGCCGCCGCCATGACACAAACTGGAGAGCTGAACTCTTTGCCAGCCTGATGAGTGCCAGCTTCATGCCAAACAACAGGCCAGCTGGGTCGCTGTAGAAGTCCATCGCTGTGATGCAGAACTTTTCAGGGAGTGGGAAGGATTCGGATTTGAAGACATTGTGGAGGGGGCCCCTGCCTGGCATTCAGCTCTTAGAAGTATAATCGGTCTCCAGGCCAGAAAAGGCACATTTATTCCTCTCCCCCTCCCCACAAAGGAGCCCCCCTCTTCCCGACAGCTGTGACTACAATGGTCTGATGCTTCTCGGGGAGCCGACACCAAAGAGGTTGGATCGCGGTGGGGCTGAAAGATGGGTGGGGTGGGGTCCTCGCATAAGGAGAGGGGAGGCCCCAGAACAAACAAGAAGCACTTTAGAACGACCCGATGGCCTGTTGGCCCCTGGATTTTCCCTCCTCCCTCGCATGGGGTGGAGCCCTTGCACAGGGCTGCTGGAAGGGAGAAAGCCGAAGGGGTGTGTTGTGTTATGGGGGGTCTGTGCCTTAAGCTGAAAAGCCTTCCCAGAGCAAAGACAGTTAAACGTTCCAAGGCAAGTACGCCGAGGGTCCGGGCTTAGGATGGGAGGAAGGAGGAGTGGTGATGGCCTCTCCTCCTCCCACCAAAGTCTGCCAAGGATGCAAAGCAGGGGCGGTAGGAGGACTTGGGGCCCCCTCCCCTATCCCAGCTCCTCTGGGCATCCGACGCCTGTTGAGCTAGGCTGGTTTTGAGGGCCCAGAGACGACACAGGTTGTATCTGGGCAACGGGGAAGAGGTATCGACGGCAGTGGGTGTGTTGAGCATACAAACAATAGCGTGCGACAACCAGTTGCTTGGGTGCGAATCCATGAAGGGACACACACCATGCATGGATTGGATGCAGGGTGGGGATGGTGAGGGGTTGTTGGGAAATTTGATTGGCACGAGCAGGCTGCCCACAGTCTGCAGCCCGGGTCAATGGAGGGTGCTTCCCATCGGCAGCTGTGGAGAAAGAATCCCTCCAACCATGAGCATCCTTCCTCGGGCTCATTCCTGGTGGGCTTTGAGGGGTACATTCTAACTAAGTCCTAATCCCGGGATAAAACCACCCAGATGTTGGGTGAAAACCCCTCCCTTTTTTTTTTTAAGCTGGCGAAATTAGCCGTGCCAGTTTGGAGGTGTGTTAAGAGCTTGGCCCATCGCAGAGGAGCTCACGCCACCCTACCCTCCCCCCCCCAAAAAAACAGGAGTGAAAGAAAGAATTGTGATCCAGTCCAGGCAAGTCGGCCAGAGCTGAGGCAACTTGATCCCATCTTTCGAGGCTAGGGCAGCAGTGTCCAGCCTTGTATGGGTAGTTTGACTGGCACAGGAGCAGCCCCTGAAGCAAGGCCAGCGGTAGTCACACCCTATGGCTGATCCTAGAGCTCAAGAAGCCCAGAACCTCCATCATGTCCAAGGATGGTCCCTCCTTTTTGGAAGAGCTGTGACTTGGGTTTGTTGAGTTGCCGCACTGGGGGAAACAGTGCTCCAATGTGCAGCTGGTTTTCCGGCCTTTGGCCGGGCCCAGTAAAACCAGGAACCAGGCAGCCCTGCCCCTGCCAGCTGCTGGGACAGCCTCCAAATTCTGGCCTCAAGTTTATATGCTCTGTATTGAAGGGTGAGAGGGGTAAGCGGCAAAAGTTCGGGAACGGTTTAATTCTGTAGCTGGCCTGGAAGTTGACACTTAGAACAGGGCTCCCCAATCCTGGTCCGTGAACCAACACTCAGTTTGCAGCCTGCCAGGACCCGGTCCGTGCACACAACCTATCTGCACAAGCGTGGGATGCAGTAAGCGCACAAAAACACGTTCCTCTGGTCGGCAGAGAAACCGTCCTACCTGGAACTGTTCTGCAGTGCCCAAATCTTGGTAGCCACTGCCCTAGAGAGAGAACCAGCTGTCCTCTCCCCTTTATTCCCCGGGGTGCCAGGAGGTGCAGCACCCCCTCCCGCTTTAGCCGGATGCGATACAGTTTTGTAACCCCTTTGTCGTCATTTTTGGCTGGGCATGGTTGTGTACGGATGGCAACAGTGGATCGTATAATGTTGCTCGCCGAAGACAGGCACAGTTCTACCCTCCTGAAGGCTTTTTGGTAACGTTCCTCCCAGTGTGCCAAGGCAGGTTCAAAAGTTGAAACATCTGAGAGGTTGTAAATTTTTGGGGCTGCTGGTGGGGAAAGACCCCACAATTTTTTATTCAGGTCAAATATGGCTCTGCAGGCTTTGCAGGACAAATAACAGGCTCATGTGACAATATGGGCCTATAATTCGGCCTGCAAAGCCTGCAGAGGCTTTCCTCAAGCCTCTGGGAGGCCGAAATAGGCCTCAAACCAGCCGAAAAATCAGCTGTGAGGTGCAGTGTAGGTAAGGGGGTGGCAGGGGGATTGTGCACACATGTGCAGGAGGCATGGCGGGGTGTGTGTATTGCCTTCTGGGTGCTGATATGTGAGCGCATAAGTACACACAATTTTTGATACAGGAGCCCAAAAAGTTATCCACCACTGCCCCAATATATGGGGAAGAGGGTGGGTGGGGCGGAAGAGATGTTTTTATTGGGGGGAGAATCCTGAGCTCCCAGTACCCCTTTCCTTTATATGTTGCCTATTTGCACCTTCGCAGAGCTGCTTCATATTTGTGGAAACCCTCTGCCCTCTTAGCTGTGGCCAGCTAAAGCAACCGTGGCTGTCTCCCCCCCCCCCCCCCCCCCCCCCCCCCCCAAAAAAAACAAAAGGATCCAAAGGGACTTCTTGTGGGCTCAGGTCGGCGGGCTTCAGCAGGATGCATAACAAAGCTGCCTTCGGAATGAGGGAGCTGTGAGATCATCCGCACATGCCCCGGTCCTTTGGGGTGAGCAGAGGCAGCGACACTTTGCAGAGGTGGCAAACGCTCTGAATGGCGGGACTCCCCCCTCAACTGTTGAGAGTGGGACGAGCCTGACAGGATTGGGGAAGGGAGGTCAAAGGTTGGGTGGGCAGAAGTCTTGTTCTGTGTCTGTCCAGGACCTGAGCTGTTGGGTCGACAGAAAGAAGGACATCTTTGCTCCCCTTGTCCAGAGCAGCCAGTCAATTGTTTGTGCCCCCGAGCATGCAGGGGGTTGTCCTCTCTCTTGTCCCTCCCCCTTTTCCTCCCAACATTTTGGGGGGTTCCCCCCTGCGCATGGCAGTTCCCCCACCATCACCACCACATCGCCTTTCAATAAATGCACAACGCCCATCACTGCCGACATTGTTTGTTTACACCGGACTTCCTTGGTGCATTGCGATTGCTTGGTGTTCAGGATCTGGTGCAAGAATTGGGGTGCAGGGGGATTCTTCCTTCCTCACCCACCCACCCACTTTCTCTCTCCTGCAACTGACGTTTTTTTTTTGCCGAGCACATCTGGGCCCCCCACGAACGCTGATAGGAGATGGCGGTCAGGCCTGACACTGGACAGAAAAGAGACTGCTGTTCCCCCGCCCCAACCCCCTGCCTTCCCCTTGGACCCCAAGCCAGGAGACTCCATCCCAACCCAACCCAACCCCCCCCTGTGCTTGCATCCCCTTCCGCAAGTGGCCTCCGAAAGACACTTCATGCCCCCATTAACCCCGACGGGGCCTGTAAGGGCCTATTCCAGATATATTACGATGATGATAATTATGTCTATTATTTTCTTGAGCTATGTTTATTTGCAATAAAGGCTTTCTTACAGTTGGGGGGGTGTATGTTTTACGGGGTGTTAGTGTGAAAGGGACGGAACCAAGGGGTGGGGATTCGACTGGTTCGTGCAAACTGGTTGTTTTTTTCTGGTAAGAGTTTGGCCCTGCCCCTGCTCTTTCTTTCCTCTGCTCTATTTCCCCCCCCCCCCCCCCCCCCTTTTTTTTTTTTTTTTTTAAATAGCACGGCTTACTCACACGGCAGAGGGATTTTGTGCGCCTCAGGTGTTTGAGTTCACTGGGGTGGGGCTGCAGTAGAAGGTAAGTAATTCAGTTTTAAAAAGAACTTTTTTAAAAAAAATGTGTCAGGGCTCTGACAATCCAATCTTCATTCCAATCCTAAGTCTCAATAGTAAAAATGATTTATTAATAAAATAAAAATGATTTATTAGGAATGACTATGTTGGCGTTACCTGGGTGCAGCCAACTTGTAAGGTACATAACTCATTTCACCCTTGAATCTGTTTTATTTTTTTATTCTTGCCTTTGTTTATATATACACAGTATACATCCAATGAAATCTACAAATTTCCCCCCATCCCCTGGATGTATATTCTCCAACGGGACACATCCATAGCCAAGAGTCATCCCTCACACTCTTTGGTAATATGACATGCCAACAGCTTCAGCCTCCTAGCAATTATCTGAGGCATTTAAGAAATGCTTTTCCCCCCACGCCCTAAAAGATGGAGCATTATTGTTTTTAGTTGACATGTAGAGCGCATGCAGACACATGCTCCCCA
This sequence comes from Laticauda colubrina, assembly GCA_015471245.1. Taxonomy (NCBI): domain Eukaryota; kingdom Metazoa; phylum Chordata; class Lepidosauria; order Squamata; family Elapidae; genus Laticauda; species Laticauda colubrina. Next base: position 952,603 of record BLBF01000100.1, read on the forward strand.
AATTGGTTGTTAACCCAGTTTGAATTGCCCACCCAAAGCATGTTGAGATTGTTCCACTTTTGGGGGAGAACACGCAGAGAAGAGCAACGACGAGCCGGAAGATGAAAATGTACCCCCCCCCCCTCAAACCCCACAATGGCGGATTTGGATATGTCCCGTTGAATGAAAAAAAAGGACAGTAGAAAGAATCCAGAATTAGGCGGTGGGTTTCCATTTGTTTTCACAAAACACTGGAAAGCGAAGACGCGAAGCAGAGGAGAGAAGCAAGCTGGAACAAAGGAGAAAGCTGAACAGTGAAGGATGATTAACTGGTGGAACTGCTCGCTACCGGAAGTTGGGAGCAGTCCCATCACTGGAGGCTTTGAAGAAGAGACCAGACAGATGCTTGGTGTGGAATGGTAAGAGGGCCTCCAGCTCAAACAGGGAGTTGGCCTAGATGACCTTCTAGGTCCCTTCTGACTCTTTTTAACTCTGAAGTGGTGTAGGCTCTCCCATTTGAGCAAGGGCGGGACTAGGCAACCTCCAGTGTCCCTTCCAACACGGGTTATTCAACGTCTCTGCAACGATCTGCTTGAGCCGAGTGTTGGACTAGAGGAGTGGTCGCCAACTAGTGGGCCAGGGATTACTGGGGGTCCACAAGAAAATTTTGGTGGTCCACAGAGAAATGTCCCCCCCCCCAAGGCAATGAACGCTGTGTGGGAACACAAGGCTTGCATCGCTTGCATTGCAAACCACATCAGGTAGTATGGGGAGGGGGAAAAGGGGGGGGGCTTGCCCCACATGCCTGGCCTGGCCAGGAGGCTGCTGCTTTCTCCGGCTTTTGGCTGCAGGCAAGGAAAGCAGCCAAAGTTTTTCTTTCTTTCCCTCAAACGCCGCCACAAAAGGCCTCCTGCTCCAAGAGGCTCACAAAGACTCATTTCTGACGGACTTTAGGGGAGAGAAAGAAAGACTTCTGCGGCTCCTGCTGCTTTCTTTGCATGCAGCCAAAAGTCTGTCTCTCTCTCTCTCTCTCTCTCTCTCTCTCTCTCTCTCTCTCTCCCCCCCCCCCCCCCCCCCGAGAACGGAGCTGGAGACGGAATCCTGTGGTCCCAAGTAAAGAATGATAAGATTGGTAGGGGTGGGGGATTTTCTTGCAGAATTTGTTTGGGATTTTTCCAGGGTCTTTGGTCCGCGGTATTTAAAATTATTACTTTGGTGATCCCTGAGGTCCAAAAGTTGGTGACCCCTGGATTAGAGGACTTCCCAAGTCCCCTTGCAGCCCTGTGATTCTCTGAACGGTAGAGGGTCTCCTGCTTGAGTGGGGGGTTGGACTAGATGACCTCTGAGGTCACTTCCCACTCTGTTATTTTATAATTCTGTAAGGGTCTCCTGCTTGAGGAGGGGGTTGGTCGCCAACCGGTCGGCCAGGCCATGAGGAAATGTTGGTGGGCCGCAGAGAAACCCCACCCCCAGAGCACCCTCCTCCCAAAGCAGTCAATCCAGGCTGTGCAGGAACACAAGGCTGCCCATCTATATGGCCCCGTGGGAACCCTCCCTGCCCACTCAGTCCTTCCCCGCTGTGATTCTGTCAGCAACTCAATCTGCCTGCCTGCTTTGCCCAATTTTGGGTAAAAGTTGCTTTTTTTTAATAAAAAAAAGTCAGTATTTATATAAATATTTATAATATTTACATACAAGCTGTGCCCAATCAGTCACATGACCACCAAGCCACACCCACAGAACCAGTTAGTGGTCCCTGGAACTTAAAATTATGAGTTTGATGGTCCCTGAGGTACAACAGGTTGGTGACCCCTAGACTAGATGACCTCTCAAGCCCTTTTGCGACCCTGTTAATTCTCTTATTCTGAACGGCGGATGGTCTCCCGCTGGACAGGGGGCCGTTTGGACTTGTTGACCTCCAGGGTCCCTTCCAGCTGGATTCTCTCTTCCCCCGCCCCCTTCCCGGATCCAGAACTGTAGAAGCAGCGGGCAGGCTCCAGCTGCCTGGGGGGTGGGAGTGGGGGTGGGGGCACACAAGAGGGGAGCGGGCCACTCGTTTATCATCTGCCCCAACGTTCAGAAACATCCCCCCCCCCGTTGGACCCCAGACCACAAAGTTCTGGAAATTAAGCGGGGAGGGGACTTGGGAGGAAGGAGGGGGCTTGTGGGAGCGGATGGAAGGGTTTGTTTGAAGCCACCCCAAAAAAGTTTGTGGGAACTTTTCCCTCCATTTTCCCACAGGGAAAGTCGAGTGCTTAGACCTGCAGCATCTCTAAATGCCCCCCTCCCTCTCCAAGATGGATGGGGGGGGGGATCTTGGGAAGAGCCGGGAGGGAGGGGGGTCGCCAACCAGCTGTAAGGCCCCTCCCCCTTTTTTTGGAAAAGGCGGGGGGGGGGGTGGAGAGAAAGGGTCCGCCTTTCCTTTAAGCCTTCGGGTTGCGCGCTCCATCCTCCTTTCTTTTTTGCGGGGGGGGGGGCTACAAAAAGGGGTGGGAGGTGGGCTTCTGCGACCCGCCCTCTCCACTCGCCCCATCCTTGCAACGGCTGGTGTCTTGCAGCAGCGCGGACGGCTGGAAGGCTACGCTGGCCGCGGGGGTGGGAGGAGAAGGGAGGGGACTGGTTTTGCAAGGGGGAGAGGGTCATGGGTCCGTGTTGGCCCCGCCCTCCTGCTCCGGGCGGGGCGTGGAAAAAAAAAAAAAGATCAAACCCAGAAAACTACACTTCCCGGCGTGCAGCTGTTTTGTCACCTCCTCCCTCCTCCTCTTCCAGCCGAGTGTAAATCTTGCAAAGGCTAACAAAAGAGCAAAGCCAGCAGCGGCAGCACCGGCGAAACCCCGGCAGTAGGCAATACGGAGCCGCAGGAGGGCCGGAGCCGCGCTTGCTCCTTCACCCTCGCCCGCGGAAAGAGGGGGGTGGGGCGGGGTGATAAAAAATAAAAATAAATCCTTAGAGCCATGGCCGGAGGGACCTCCGCGCAGGTAGGCCGAGTGGGCCCGGGTCTCCCCTACCCCGGTCATCCCCGCCTTTGCACACGCACGCACGGACACACACACGCACACGCACACACACACACACACCGAGCCTCTTCCTCCCCCTCCGGGCGTGGGGGCGGCGCTGCTGCTCGGCTTTCCCCCTCCCCTTAATTCGGATCCCCAACCCAAGAACGACCCACAGCTCCACATCGCGGGGGGGGGGATTTCGGCTTTTGGGGAGCCGAAAAAGTCCCCCTTCTCTTCCTGCCTGTCGCCCCCTCCCCTCTTTGAGCGGCGGGGAGGGGTGGAAAAAGGAAAGTTGCTTTGCTCCGTCTGACACGCATCCCCGTCGCTTCCCTGTGTAGGCGGTTTGCAGAAGGCTCGGAGCCGCACGGCTTGGGAGGGAGGGGAAGGGGAAGGGAGGAAAATCCCCTCCCCTTGGCAAAGCCTCCCACTCCCCACTCCCAGGCGCGGGCGGCAGCTCGCAGCTGACCTGCGGAGGTGCCCGCTGGAGAGACTGCGTGCAAACGGCCCGCACGTTTGAACCTCCTGCACGCAAAGCCAGAGGGGAGGCGGCTGGGGGGGAGGGGGGACGGAGGTGTCCCGGAGGAGAAGGGGCCGCAGCCGGCTTGCTCCGGTTGGCTTGGGGCGCTCGAAGAGTCCCCAAGGAGGGAAAAGAGAGTGAGAGCCAGGGGGGTCGCAGCAAAAGAAGGGAGGAAGGAAGAGGAAAAGAAAGAAGAAGAGGGAGGGAGCATGGAAAGGAAAGAGATGGAAAGGATGGAAAAAAGGAAAGAAAGGCAGTGAAGGAAGGAAAAAAAACGAATGGGAGTAAAGGGAGGGAGGGGAGGAAGGAAAGAAGAGAATGGAAGGCAGGGAGGGGGAAAAAGTGAGAATAGGAGGGAGTAAAGGGAGGAAGGAGAAAAAGGGAGGAAGGAAAAGAGAAGGAAGAAAGGGAGAGAGTGAAGAAAGGAAGGAAAAGGAGGGAAGGAAGGACGAGAGAAAGAGAGGGAGGAAGTAAAGAAAGGAAGGCAAGGAAGGAAAAAGGGAGGGAAGGAGAAGGAAGGATGCAAAAGGAAAGACCAGAAAGGAAGGAAGGAGAAGAAATAAAAGAGAAGAGAGGATGAAAGGAAAACAGAAGAAAGGGAAGGAGAAACAGGGAAAGGGGGGGGAAGAGTTCTGTATAGTTTTTTGGGGGAGGAGGGGAGGTCTCCTTCCATCCCTTCCCCCTCCCTGTCCTCACCTGGCCATCCTCCCTACAGGTGCCGGTGGCATTCAGGGATGTGGCCGTCTTCCTTTCGGCGGAGGAATGGGCAGAGCTGGCCGGCTGGCAGAAGGATCTCTACCGTGACGTCATGGCCGAGACCTTCCAGTTGGTCTCCTCCCTTGGTAAGAGTTGGAAGGGAGCTCGGAGGCCTTCTAGTCTGACCCCCCTGCTCGAACAGGAGAACCCTTACTGAATTAGAGTCGGACGGGGCCTTGGAGGCCTTCTAGTCCAACCCTCTTCTTTCCCTTTGCAGAATGCCTGCTGGCCATCCCTGACCTGCTGTCCCAGCTGGCACAAGGAGAGGTGCCCCAGATTGGTGCCAGACAGCCCCCAGGGCGGGACGAGGAATGCCAGGGTAAGCGGGGGGGGGGGGGGGTCTCCCACTCTGCACTGGCTTTTGGGGTGCTGGATTGGGTCACTTGCTTTCTGGGAGGCCAATAGGAAGGAAGGGAAGAAGCTGAATATGAAACATAGATACGTGATGACGATCATGTTTGGATGGGGATGTAAAAACCGGGGAGGACGCTGTTCACCAAGAGAGATCTTTGTGAAAGATTAAAATAAAAACCTTTTCCGGGGAGGGGGGGGGGAAAGTGAGGAAGGAAGGGAAGAAGGACAGGAGGAAACAAGAAAGAAAGAGGAAGAAAACAAAGAAAAAAGAGAAAGGAAGGAAAGATGGAAGGAAGGAAAAAGAGGTATGAAAAAAAGAGATAGGAACAAGTAAAAGAAAGTGAACAAAAGAGGAAGGAAGGAAAGACGGAAGGAAGGAAGAAAGGAAGAAGACAGGAATTAAAAAAAAAGATAGGAAGAAAACAAAGAGAAAAAAGGAAGGAAAGACAGAAGGAAGGAAGAAAGGAAAAAGGCAGGGATGAAAAAAGAAAGAAAAATAGGAAGAAAACAAGGAAAGTTAAAAAGAGGAAGGAAGGAAAAAGAAAAGGATTAAAGTAGAAAGAAAGATAGGAAGAAAACAAAGTTAAAAAAGGAAGGAAGGAAAGACGGAAGGAAGGAAAAAGACATGAAAAAGAAAGATGGGAAGAAAACAGAAAAGAGGAAGGAAAGAAGGAAAAAGTCAGGGATGAAAAAAAGATAGGAAGAAAACAAAGAGAAAAAAGGAAGGAAGAAAAGATGGAAGGAAGAAAAGAAAAAGGGATGAAAGAAGAAAGAGGATGAAAACAAAAGAAAAAAGAAAGGAAGGAAAGACAGAAGGAGGGAAAAAGACAGGGATGAAAAAAGAAACAAAGATAGCAAGAAAAGAAGGAAAGTTAAAAAGAGGAAGGAAGGAAAGATGGAAGGAAGGAAGGAAAAAGTCAAGGATGAAATAATAAAGAGAGGGAGAAAACAAAGTTAAAAAAGGAAGGAATAGAAGATGAAAGAAGGAAGGAAAAAGACGGATGAAAGAAGAAATACAAAGAAAACAAAGTTAAAAAGAAAAGGGAAAGGAAGGAAAGAAAGACAGAAGGAAGAAAGGAAGTGATAGGAAGAAAACTAAGAAAAAGATTAAAAAGAAAAAGGAAGAAAAGATAAATAAAACAGAAAGGAAGGAAAGAAGATGGAAAGAGAAGGAAAAATAAAAAGGAAGGAAGCAAAAAAGGAAAGAAAGTAGGATGGAAGCGAAGAAAGAAAGAAAGAAAAGATAAAGGCAGGGAAAAAAATCCCCCCCCCCCCCCCCAAGGAAAAATGCCCCCGGGGGGCCTTTGGGGGGGGGGGCCCCCCAAATGAAGGGGGATATTTTGGGGTTCAAACCCACCCTGGAAGCAGCTCGGGGGGGGGGGGAATGAAGGGGAGGGCAGAGCCTCCCTAATTGTCCTGGGTTCAAACTCCCCCCACCCCCACCGCAACCGATTTGTCTCTTCGCAGTGGTGAGTCCAGAGCAGGAGGTGGCCAAAAGGACCGAGGAGTTGCAAGGGCCCCCCAAGCGTGTGAAGAAGCCCCCCGTCCCCCGTCCCTCCACCCCAGGAAAGAAGCCCAAACGGCCAGGAAAAGCGCCTGCTGCAGGCGAAGCAGGGGGCGTTCCAGAGTCGAAAGCCGGCCCTCGGACACGGGAGAAACCCTACAAGTGCCCCAAGTGTCGCCGCAGCTTCCTGGGACGTGTTGCCTTGGCCGCCCACCGGCGTCTCCACATCCGTAAGTGGCGCCGGATTGTCCCCCAAGCGGCCAGAGGCTCCCCCTACACCCCAGAGCTGGCCGGCCCCACATTGGGCGACATGGGCACTGGAGCCAGCCCTTTCCCCAGCAGCCAGGGTGAGGGCACGCTGCCCTTCTGGCCGGAGATAGCATTGCATCAGCAGGGCCCGCCAGCCGCCAGCTTCAACCCCTGGGCGCTCGGCTACGGGCCGCAACCGCTGCCAGGCCACCAGGCGCCCGGCCTGCCGAGCAACGGGGAGTTTATCTGCGACCAGTGTGGGTGGAGCTTCCATGGCTGGGAGGAGCTGGTGACCCACCAGATGGCCCACATGGCTGCCGAGGGCATCGCCGGCTCGGTGCCCAAAGCAGAGGCACTGGCACACTTGGCCACTGACAGGCCATACGCCTGCGCGCAGTGCGGCAAGAGCTTCCGCCACAAGCCCAACTTGCTGGCCCACCGGCAGGTGCACACGGGTGAGCGGCGCTACCAGTGTCAGGAGTGCGGCAAGTCCTTTGGCAGCAAGGCATACCTGGCCTCCCACCAGCACATCCACACCGGGGAGAAGCCATATGTGTGTGCCCAGTGTGGGAAGAGCTTCCGCCACAAGCCCAACCTCATCTCTCACCAGAAAATCCACACACGGGAACCTCTCGCCCATGGCGGCCCGCACCCATTCGAGACCTTCAACGGGGAAGCCTTCTCCAGCCTGCAGCGCCCGGCGCCTGAACCTCTCGGCCTGGACGCCTTCCCATCCACCCGTCCAGCTGTCAACGCACTTTTGCCTTGCCCCCGGAGCACCACACCGCTGCCTCAGCTGGCCGGGATCCTCCCTCCACCCTCCCCACAGCCGGCAGTGGACCGCCCCTTCGTGTGCCCGGTGTGCGCCAAGCAATTCCGTTGCAAGCCCTACCTGGTGGCCCACATCCGGATCCACACTGGGGAGAAGCCGTATGCCTGCAGCCGCTGCCCCAAGCGCTTCTCCCAAAAGTCGAACCTGGTCTCGCACGAGCGCCTGCACACGGGCGAGAAGCCCTACGCCTGCCCGCTCTGCCCGCGTGTCTTCAGCCAGGGCTCCAACATGCGGGCGCATCAGCGCAGCCATCGGAACATGACTGGGGCAGAAGTGGAGGGGGGATTGCTCCCAGGATACCCGGCCCGACAGATTCAGCAACCGAATTAGACAAGGGGAGGGGCTGTCTTTCTACCACCATGCACCGAGACTCAGCTTCTCTCCCTCCGCTTCATGTTTTCCTCAGACAAGGGGGTGCGCAAAATCGATGCAGAAGTCCCTCCTGCCTCCAAGGGCTGTCCCCAACGCTCTGCATGTCTGGTAGAAGGTGTCTTGGTTTTTGTGTTGGGGCGGGAGTGTTGAGAGGGACCCTCAACCCTACGGCACCATGCCCTGGGGTCTCCAAGAACTGAGGAGCTGGCAAGGGGACGATGACTGCCTGGTAGGATTTCGCTGGCGTTTGGCAAGAGCTACGGCATGCCGGGCGGAAAGTGTTTGGAGTGCAGGACAACCGAGTTGGAAGTGACCTCGGTGGTTGTCCTTTTTCCTTCAGGGGTGCAGCAAAATGGGGGTTGAACGCCCCCCTCCCCCATAGGCAGAATCGTTCACTGTAGAGTCCCAAGTAGAGGGGCGCATAATGGGAGATGTGGCTTATCCCCCTCCCTCACGGCGTTAGCCGTTTGCCAGTCTCCAAGGACTGTCCCTCGGGGAGGGAGAAGGACTACAGATATATTTTTTTTAAAAAAAAAAAGTAGGGCAGGTTCCACAAATGGTGCGCTCATTCATATGGGGGACTCGCTTTTGCCTGGATCTATGGGACTCCAATCCGGGCAAAACGTACGGCTTCAAAAGACGCGCAGTGGGGGGACACAGAGATGGGTCTCCTGGTCCACCTCCCAAGGCCCGTCTGGGTCTCCTGGCGGGAGAGCTGCATCGTTTCTTGTCCCCGCACACCAGGATGGTTGGATCGTTATGCAGGGCACTTGCTCTCGGGATTTCCCCATTTATAGAACGAGTAGAATTTGGGTTGTCGGAAGGGGATGAGAAGAGGCTGGATCGTCGGCTTCCAATTCCCGATGTCGGCCGACAGCCGCAGAAGGGGTGGCTCCACGCTGGAAAAGCGGCCCGTTGGTTCGCATTTCTGCCAGTTTCCTACTGTACACACTTCTTTTTTTAATGACATAAATAAAGAGGTAGATGTTACTTTTAAAAGCCTGGCCTTCGCTTGCTTATAATTCCTGTTCTGTATTCTAGAGAATTCTAATCGCGTCCTATTCTCATTCTCTTCTAATTATATGTAATTCTATTCTCTCTTCTATTTTACTGTTATATTCTGATTCCAATCTCTCATTCTGTTCTAATTACATTTAATTTATTCTACTGATTCTACTCCGATTGTACTTCTATTCTGACTTTAATCTCTTCTATAGTCTCTTTCTGTTCTCCATTCTTTCTAATTCTATTTAATTCTCATTCCAATTCTAATTTCATTCCATTCTGATTGTATTCTATATTCTCATTCTATTCTAATTCAATTATATTTAATTCTAGCCTCTGTTTCTATTATTATTCTATTCTGATTCTATTCTTAATTTTGTTCTGCATTCTCATTCTATTAAATTCTACTTTATTCTCATTCTTCTGTTTTAATTCTATTCTCATTCATCAATTCTAGTCTCTATTATTCTCTCATTTTATTCTATTTAACTCTATTCTGCTATATTTAATTCTGTTCCATGCTCGTTCTATTCTAATTCTATTCTATTTTATATTCTCATTCTAATTCTACTCTAATTCTACTCTTATATTTAATTCTATTCCCTATTCTATTCTATTCATCAACTGCAGAGACTCACGAAACAACCGCCGCAGGAAAGGAACGTCACGTGGGGCTAAATTCCCTTCACCCGTGGCTCACTTAGCGACGTAAATGGTGGCCGGAGGTGGAGGATTACCTGTATAGGGTCTCCTGCCAGGACGGGAGGGGGTTGGACGAGAAGGCCTCGAGGGTCCTTCTCCCAAGCTCTATTATGGGATTCCGTGCTGTCTCTTTTATTTATTTTACTATTAATTATTAATAAAATAATTCCTGCGCTCTCCCGTCCCCTTCTCGGCCTTCGCTCTGCCTCGGCAGCGCGGGGGTTAAACAAGAGTTCAGGTGGAGGGGTGGAATCTCTTTGCTGCATGCGGATTGGCCGGTCTTTTCCCAGGGACGCTGAGGACGCCAGCCAATAGCCAGCCGCCGCACGGACTTACGTTGCCTCCGCTTGGGCGACGCTCTTCGGGAAGCGGAGTGATTGGCAGGCGGCCGCGTCCAATCGCTGCAGCCGACCCTCCTAAACGGGTTGCTCTGCGTCTCCCGGGCCGTGAGGAGGGGAGCCCCTTTGCGCATGTGCGAGGAGGGCCCTACAGCAGAGGACGGTGATGTTCCGTATATAGAACGTTAGAATCGGAGAATTGGAAGGGACCTCAGAGATCATCTAGCCCAACCCCCTGCTCCAGCAGGAGATCCTTACAAGAATCGACAAGCTGGCGGGGTCCCTGGAGGTCATCCAGTCCAAACCCCCTGCCAGTATTGGAGGACGAGGGGGAGGAGTCTCTTCCTGAGACCCCCACGCCTTCCCTCCACCAACCTGGGGAGCAGCCCGGCCCGCAGGAGAGCCTTTGCCCCAGAAGCCCCCTCCCCGCCTTCCATACGGGAGCGGTGGATTGGTGGGCGAGTGGTGGTGGTGGGTTGATTGGACAAAGCTGCCTCCCTCGTCGAGCCTCCAGCTGCAGGAGCAGCGTGCCTTGCAAAACCAGTCAGATAACACATCATCACAGTTGGAAGGGATCTTGTAGGTCAGTCCACCTCCCCCACCCCCAATGGGAGACCCTACGCCGTTTCTGACAAATGGCAGTCCAATTCTGATCCCAGAAGACCCCTCCCCCCCGCCCTCTTTCCAGCTGGGAGGGAGAAGGTAGCCCCCCTCCCGCTGCCCCCACCAGGTCTCTTGCAGCAGGCGCAGCTGGAGGGCTCCTGCACGTGGGAGGCGCCAAAGGGGGACGGGGGGAGAAGAGGCTTTCAAGAAGAGATTGCACTGCCGTTTTGGGGGCGTGGTGTAGGCTGCTTGGGTGGGAGGGTGGGGCTGGATGACCTCTGAAGGTCCCTTCTTCCAATTCTTTCTTGTTAACCTGTAACCTGTAATGGTGTTTCTCTCTCCTGTCTGAGCAAGGAGCTGGACTGGATGACCTCCCGGATCCCTTTGAACTCTGATTTTGTCAGGCACTCCTGCCCGAGCAGGGGGCTGGACTGGATGACCTACCGGAATCCCTCCCGCTGCGGCCCGCCCGACGGGAGGGAAGGCCGGGGAGAGGAGGAGGAAGGAAGGAAGGAAACTGCGGGGGGGGGGGGGGGGGGGGGAGGGGGAGGGGCTAAGCCAGAGGGAGGGGCTTCCCTCCCTCGCGTGGGAGAGCGGCTTGGCAGGGGAGCGAGCGAGCCAGTGGAGGAGCGGCGGAGCGATGAGTTGCAATTGAGTGGGGAGGGGGCTCCAGGCGGGGGTAAGGGGGGGGTTCTGCTCTTCCCCGGCCCCCTCCTCTTTTTTCTCCACCCCCCCCTTTTTTTTTTTGCAGGCGAAAGACCCCGCCATGCACAGCCGCAGATCCCGCGTGGGGCGGCGGCTCCTCCCGCAGCCCGAAGCGCAGCCCGAAGCGACGGAGGCGACGGTTCCAGGTGGGGGGGGGGTTTAAGGGGAGGGGGCTGCAGTGGGAGGGGGGAAAGGTGGGTCCTTTCCCTTGGCTGGGGAGGGGGAGATCCGGCCTGGCTTGCACGTGGCCCATGCACAAAAAAAAAGGGAGGAAGAAGAGGAGGCAAAAAGAAACAGAGAGAGAGAGAGAGAGACCCTTCCTCGATTTTTTTGCAAGGGTGGGGCGGGGGAGGTGGGGTGGGGTGGGGGGCTTTTCAATGGGTTGGCAAGGGAGGGGGGTGACCTTGGGGCATCCCTGGGAGGAGGAGGAAGAGAAGAAGGGTACGAATAGATGGCCAGATTTGCAGCCCCCTCCCCAAGCTTTTGGCCCGTCCATCAAGCGAGCTTTGCAAATTTGGCACAACATCTTGTTCGTCCGTTCCCCCCCCCCCCCGCCGCCGCTTTTTTGCCCAGGTGAGAGAGAGGGAGGGAGAACCGCGTTGCATGCTGGGATTTGTAGTCCTGCCCACCCACCCCCTCTCCCGGAAGCCAGCCAGCCAGGTGAAGGGAGGCTGACGTCATCGGAATCCCCAGGCGAAAAGGGGGGGGGCAGAAAGGGGGAGAGTGACAAAACCGGTCGGGGCGGCTTCCCGCGCAAGGATTGGGTGGCGATGGGGAGGGGAGGGGGTGTTGGTGGCAAGCTCTCGGGGGGGGGGGGGGGGGGGGGGGGGCCCAGAGGCCGGATCCTGGGGGCCAGATTCTCTCCCCAAGTGGGGTCCTTTGGGGGCCCGTGAGATCCGGAAAACATGCCATGCTCTCCCTCGAATTCAGATCCTTGAGGGGGCCTGTGCGATCCCTAAAATGGCTGCCACGTTCTTTCCCGGATTGGGATCCTTGAGGAGGGTTGGGTGATCCAGGAGGGGGGTGCCGTGTTCTTCCTGCAAGTGGGATCCAAAAAGTGGCTGCCATGTTTCTCCCTGAATTGGGATCCTTTGGGAGCTTGCCTGATTCAGAAAATGGGTGCCAGGCTCTTTCCCGGATTGGGATCCTTGAGCAATCCTCCCCCCCCCTCCCCAATTCAGATCCTTTAAGGGCTTGTACAATCCAGAAAATGCCGAGTTTTCTCCCCACCCCCAAACTGGGATCCTTTTAGGGGGCTGCGCAATCCAGAAAACGTGCCACTTTCCACCGGCTCCTCTTTAGTGATGGTCACGCACGTCGGGCCTGTAAATCAAAATGGCGTCGAATAAAATAAGGTGAAGGTCAAAAAGAACATCAAATCATAACATTAAAATAAGGTCAAACAAAGTAGCATAACGAGGTAACATAAAACAACATCCCAGAATAACAAAAGTGTTGGAAGGTACCTTGTAGGTCATCTAGTCCAGTGGTCCCCAACCTTTTTTGTACCAGGGACCAGTTTCACGCAGAGACACTTTTTCAAGGACCAGCAAAATCATTTCTTCCCCAAGAGTAAAGGGCTTCTTAGCTATTTCTTTACTAAAAACATATTTATATATATATATTTTAATCACGATTATTCATTTTTTGCGGCCCGGCACAGAATGATCCATGGACCAGTCCAGGGCCCGGTGGCTGGGGACCCCTGATCTAGTCCAACCCCTCCCCCCCCAAGTAAGGAGATACAATGGGGCAGGTCCGTGGCTTGCCCTACTGGGTGGCCTCCTTTCCTTCCAAAGTGTTTCTTCCTACTTTCTCTCTCCCTAACCCCCCCAAACAGCCTCCTGATGGTCTCTTCACCTGGTTGGCCAGCTTGGGGGGGGGGGGGTTTCCATGGGGAAAAATGCAAATTTACTACCCTAAAAGTAAAATTAGTCAAAGCAAAGATCATCCAATGGCATCTCAGGGTTGAATGGTTGGGGTCCTCTGAGCTTTTTTGAGGGGAGAGTTTCCTTGCAGATGTCTTGTGGCCCATTGTAATCAGGACTAGGAGGAGGAGGAAAGACTGCGCAAAAGTCCTTGGGGTGTCTGAGCTTGGTGGTTGTTGCGCAGACATCTCGTGACCCAGCTAGGTTACATCATTAGTGCAAGGAGGAGGAAGGACTTTGTGTCCTTAGGGCTCTTTGAGCTTGGTTGTTTTTGTGCAGACGTCTCGTGAGCCGGTTAGGTTATGTCATCAGCGCTAGGCAGAGGAGGGACAATGTGTCTTTGGTGCTGGCTCAGCCTGACGGTTTTTTTGCAGACGTCTCATGGTCCAGCTAGGTTATGTTATCAGTGCGAGGAGGAGAAAGGATTGTGGGGTCCTTGGGGCTCTCTGAGCTGGGCTGTTTCCTTGGAGGCGTTTCACGACCCGACTAGGTCACCCTGACTCCTGTTGCCTTGTAGCGCTGATGGTATTACCTAGTTGGGCAAGGAAACGTCTGTGAGGTAAAACCACCCGACCGGCTGAGTGCCCAGGGCCTGCGCGAGTTCAGGGGCTGCCGGAGCCTTTCCCAGAGCGCTGGGCCCTAAACCCCCCCCCTCCTTCCGTTCTTTTTTTTTTATATCCTGTATCTTTTCTATTCTGTTTTGTACTCTATTTTATATTCTGTTCCGTTCTATGTGATTTATGTTCTTCTATGATTTCTATTCTATATTCTATTCCATTTTGTATCTGTATCTATTCTGTATTTCATTCTATTTTATATTCTATATTTCATTCTATTCTGTATTCTATTTTACATTCTGTTTTATTTTGTATTCTATTCCATTCTATTATTCTATTTTGTACTCTATTTTATATTCTGTTCCGTTCTATTTTCTATTATTCTATTCTATTATTTATATTCTATTCTAAATTCTATTTTGCATTCTATTCTATTCTTTTCCATTCTGTATTCTATAGTCCATTCTATTTTATATTCTATTTTGTAGTCTATTTTATATTCTGTTGCATTTTGTATTCCATTTATTATTTTATATTTTATATTCTATGTTCTATTTTATTTTATATTCTATATTCTATTCTAATTTGAATTCTGTTTTATATTTTATTCTATATTCTATAGTCCATTCTACAGTATTTTATATTCTAATTCCATTCTATTTTGTATTCTATTCCATTTTATTTTCTATTCCATTCTATGTCTGATTCTATCCTATTTTATATTCTATTCTATATTCCATTCTATTTTATATTTTATTCTATATTCCATTCTATATTATATTCTATATTCTATTCTATTCTATATTCTTGTGTATTCTATATTATATTCTATTTTATATTCCAATTTCTATTTTCTATTTTCCATTTCTCCTCTATATTCCCTTCCGTTCTTTCTATTTTATTTTATGTTACTTTTTTTTAATGAATCACATCGCTTGTCCCCTCGCTCACCATGGAAAGCAACTCCAGGTGGCTTAGAAAATGCCAGAAAGAGAAACCAATTCAATTAAATTTAGTAAGAATGAAAGAGAGACTAAAAGAAATTATTTTCTCCCAAAGTTTTAATTGTTGGTCCCAATCTTGCTGGGGAAAAAGGAGATGATTTCCCCAATAAATATTGTGTATTTATTGAGTAAAATCTGACTCAAGTATGGAGTAAAATGTTACAGGTCACACTATTATGCTGATCCTCGACCTAACGACTGGAATTGAGCCCTCCCCCCGCACATGCTGCTAAGTGAGATGTTAGCAAAGCGAGTTTTGTCCCGTTTTGCACCATTTCTTATTGTGGTCATTGAGTGAATCTCAACTGTCGTTCTCCGGCTTCCCCATTGACTTTGCTCATTGGGACGCTACCAGCATCGTCAGTGCAAGTCAAATGTCTGAGGCCGTGATGGACTGTGAGAAATGGACCTTGGTTCTCCCACACGGAACCATTGTAACTTCGAACAGTCGCTAAGCAAACACTTGTAAGTGGAGGATTACCAGTAGAGACAGGGTGTCCAACGTTGGGCATTTTGAGACTTGTGGGATTTTAGCTCCCAGAATTCCCCAGCCAGGTTGGCTGAGGAAGAAATAATAAAGTCAAATAACATAAACATTAAATTAAATAAAGTAATATTAAATAAAGTAAAAGTACTCTAAAGTAACCTAAAATAATAAAATAAAATCAAGTAAAATAATAAAATAATAAAAAAATAACTTAAAATAGTAAAATAAAATAAGGTAAAAAGCAAATAAAACAACAAAATAAAGTAAACCAAATCAAGTAAAATAAAATAAAATATAAAATAAGGCAAAGTAAAATTGAAAATAAAATGTTTTTTATATATATATATATATATATAT
>BLBF01000100.1:977850-998920 GCA_015471245.1 Laticauda colubrina
TGTTTGATATCGTCTTAGGAGGTGCAAGGACAATAAAAGTAAACTAACTATCTGTTCCTCCCTGCGTGTCCTAGGATGAAGACAGGGTGGGCCTGGGTCTTCCTCTTCCCTGCTCTGTCCAGCCAGATTTTACCCTTCCCCAGTTTCCTCCACAGCCAAGGGAGCCGCACTCTCACTCCCTGTCAGCTGTTTCATCTTCCTCCTCGGATTCAGACTCCAGTGGGGGCAGGACTCTTGCCTTTCTGAAGATCTCTAGAGCTCCTGGACAGGCTGACTCCCCCCCCCCCCCACCGAAGTTGTTGTTCCAACCAACAGCCAGAAGGATATTGTTGCAGTGCCCACCATGTGGGCCGTGTCCCAAGAAAGTTTGCTGGCCTCATGGCTGAAAAACGGCAACCTTTTCACCTGTTTCCAGAAAATTAAGACCTGGTCTTATTTTCTTTGGGATCCCAAAATAAGCTCTAGGCTTATTTCAGGGGGGGTGTCTTATTTTTTTCCCCATGTAAAAAAAGGAACCTCACTTCTGCTTGCTTGCAGCAGGCCAGGAGGCCACGTGGCACCCCGCGCGGCCCACACTGGGTTACTTCAGGGCCCCTGCAGTGAGGACAGCCATACCCCAACACCTGCCTCACTTCACGATGGCATCCAGCAGGACCCCGCGTGGCCATCAGCTCACTTCTTCTGCTTGCCCGCAGGCCACAACGGAGCAGGAGGCTGTGCAACATGCTGATGCTGCAGCCATGACGTGAGTTGGGGGGGGGGGAAACGGGTGAAGCCACAAGCAAACAGAAGTGAGTTGGTGACCACATGGACTCCTGCTGCACTTGGCTGTTGGTGCTGCTGCCGCAAGGCAGGTGTTGAGGGGGGGATAGCCTGGCTGGAAGGGCCCTCAGGTAAGCTGATGTGTGGGGCAGCTTCACCACCACCTTGTGGCTATGGCATTGCAAGCAACCAGATGGAATGGGTGGCTGACCGGCTGCACAGGCTCTTAAGTAGGGCTTATTGGGGAGGAGGGGGTATAGAGCTTATATTAAAGGTAAAAGGTAAAGGCTCGTCATTCCCGTCTCTAGGGGGTGGTGCTCATCTCTATTTCAAAGCCAAAGAGCCAGCACTGTTCAAAAATGTCTCCGTGGTCATGTGGCTGGCAGGGCTAAATGCTGCCAAAGGTGCAGGGGACGCTGTTTCCTTCCCATCAAAGGTGGTCCCTATTTTTTCTACTTGCATTTTTAAAAAATGCTTTCAAACTGCTCGTTTGGCGGATGCTGGGACAAGGAACGGGAGCTCCCTCCATGATGCGGTGCTGGGGTTTCGAACCGCTGAACTGCCAACCTTTCTGATTGACAAGCTCAGCGTTTTACCCACTGAGTCACAAAATCCCTTATAGGGCCTATACTAGGTGAGCACAAAAACATCCTAGGGCTTATTTTTGGGATAGGGCTTATTTTTTCAGGGAAGTAGGGTATTTATATAGGGTAAGTAGAAGTTTGGTGGTTTTGAACAGTCGCTCTGAACTGTCGTAACTTGAGGACAATGGAGCGATTGCTCCTCAGCCTGCCCCAAATGAGGGATTTGCCAGGAGTGGTCAACGGGGAGGAAGGCTCAAATGTGGATCAGCTTTGTGGATGATGGGTGGGATCCTCTGGGAGGGGCTTGCTTGGCAGCTCCAATGATGCACAGGGAAGAGGGCGTGAAATGCCTTGGGGGGGAGGGGGGCATGCCAATCTGCATGCACCTTCTGCACCATTCATGAGGCAGCCCTCTCTGCTGGCTGGCACTTCGCCCCGCCACCCCAAAATCCAGCTTGCAGGGAAACACCTCCCTTCCCTGCTTCTTTCAATTTCAGAACAGGATTGGGTGAGTTGGAGGGGATATCTTGAGACCATCTAGACCAGTGGTGGCTAACCTTTTTGGACTCCTGTGCCAAAAATTGTGCACGTACTTGCATGCTCACGCTCACGTGCCAGCTCCCAGAAGGCAATGCGTGCCCTCCCATGCCCCTACGCATGCACGTGCAAACCCCTTACCTGCACTGTGCCTCACAGCTGATTTTCAGCCAGTTTGAGGCATGCACATGTGCAGTGAGATAGGTTTGCCTGCAGCTCGCGTGCTGGTACCAGTGGCTCTGTGTGCCACCTGTGGCACGCATGGCATAGATTTGCCATCATGGATTTAGACTTCTCCCATACACTCCAGCAAGCCTGGGAATAGAGGTGGTATTCAGCCAGTTCAGCCCGGTTTCTGGTGTCCTGGTGGTAGACATGTTAAATTCCCCCCCCCCCAAAGCCGGCTGCAGAGGAAGCGAGGGAGGGAAGATATTGGAGAGGGGAGGGTTTTCTGGTTCGGCTGATCAAGGACCCCGACTGCCCAAAGCGTGGGGGAGGGGCAGCAGCCACAAGGTGGGCCCTGCTGAACCTTTCTTGGGGTTCTCAAATGGGGGGGCTTTCCATTTGCTATTATGAATAATAGCATTGTAGGGGGCGAGTTGCAATGTTTTAAGACTACCATTTCTTTCCCTTTATATTTGAAAGGATCATCTCTCGCTTTTTGTAGAATCTTTTGTAGAATTTTATTGTTTTTTTTAGTGAATCGCATTTGTGCCTCTCTAGAAAGTCTGTTTCTTATTGCATATCTGGAATGAATTCTAATTATTTCATCAATCTCAGCAAGAATTTTGTTTTTGGTCACCTCTAGAGTATCTGCCGGCAGCTCTGCCAATATCTCCGCTGAATTTTCTCCCTTTTTTTTCCTCCATATTCTGAAACTGCAAGTAATACCCTATCTATCTTAAGTGATATTATTGTTTTTTCTTTATTTTTATCTGCCAAGGTAAGTCTATAATCAACTTCTTCCACTCTTTTTTCTGTTTGCTCAGCTTTCTCTTCTACTTTCTGAAGGCGTTGTTCATTACTCACCATCATTTGTTGAAAATTCTCTATTTTTTCCTCTACTTTCCCTATTCTTTCCTTTCATATCATCATGCAGGGCTTGGATCATAATTTTCAATTCTGCCTGCATCGTGTTCATTTTCTCTTGCAGTAACATGGCATCTAATGACCTCTGACCTGCTGGATGGATGTTGCTGCTGCTGCAGCTGCTGCTGCTGAAGATGGTGCAGATGGTGCTTTCCTCATTTTGAAGTATATTAGTTCTTGTAATCCACAAAAAGTAGAGGATACAGCTATTAGTTATAATCCGAGGGAAAGACAAAAATATAAGTTGCAATGCAAGAATTATCAGGTTTTTAGTCCCATCATTCTTCTTGTTATTCTTCAGGTGCTTCAAACTCTAATCCAGTGGTCCCCAACCTTTTTTGTACCAGGGACCAGTTTCATGCAGAAATACTTTTTCAAGGACTGGCAAAATCAATTCTTCCCCAATAGTAAAGGGCTTCTTAGCTTTAGCTAATATAAAATATATATTTTAATCACGATTATTCATTCTTTGCTGCCCAGTACAAAATGATCCACGGACCGGTACCGGTCCGGGGCCCAGTGGTTGGGGACCCCTGCCCTAATCCCTTCTTATCATAAAAAATTGATAAGTTGGCAAATTGTAATCCACATAGGTCCACCAAAACCCCAGCATTCAACCACCAATTTTTTTTTATATCCATAGATAGAGAGTTCACAGAACAAAAAAAATAAAAGAAAGAGAAGTATTTTGCTGTTCTCAGCTTCTATTTCACTTTATTGGTTTAGTTTACACTTGAGTTCCAAGAGCTGCATTGTTTAAAAATAGAAGATCTCAGTGTTTCGCTCTGGGTCTCAGCTATTCTGCATAAACAACTTATAATGGGAAAGTTGTATATCCAGCAGTCAGTTTTTTAGTCTCTCAAGGTTTATATTCCCCCCCCCCCCCCCTTTCCTTTCTGACTTGCATCTCCTGGCTTTCACTTCTGCCTGTAGGAGGTGCTGTTGCTCTCCTTCTCTCTTTTTCTTCCTTTTTTGTATAATATACTCTGGACCAAGTTTCATTTTTTCAAAAAAGATCTGCATGTCCAAGTTTTGTAATATCCAAAGGCTTCTAAATTAATCAATATTATAATTAATAAAACCTCCTTGAGGTTTGACAACCTGTGAACTTTGTTCCCATCATAAACTCCACCCGCAGTTCAAAGGATGAGAAAAACTCACAGAGCAGGAGCAAAGGAGAGTGGCAGATCCACCTGCCATCCGGTATTCTTGATCCCTCCAACCAGGTGAGACCCCAGAAGCACCAGGACCCCCAAGTGGGCATTTCACAGGGCCGCAGGGTGGGGAGAAGGCAAAGCTCCTCCTGGACCTGTTGTGGGAAGCGGGTCAGGGAGGAGCAGAGAGCAAGAGGCTGCTGATCACTGGGAAATGCCAACAGATAAATGGGACAGCGGAGATGCTGATGTTAGCAAAGTCAATGCCAGTGGGGAGGAAGGCTAATGGAGGGAATGAGTAGATGAGATCCTAACATTGGGAAGCGGATCTTGAGATGTTTAGTGTAGTGTAGAAGGGTGGGAAATCAGGAGACAGGAGACCAGAGTAACTTCAGCTCTTTATTCAAGGTATAGATCTGTGTAGCCTTTAGCGAGCTGCGGCAGCTCTTCTTATAGAGCTAGCCAGCGGCTCTTACCCAATGACAGCTTTCTGAATCTCCCGTGATCGGTTCATCTAATCATGGGAGATTCCTTACTAACCAATCGCCATTGTACATCTCGGCCAATCACAGTGTAGTTCGTTTCAGCCAATCAGGTTAGGGTATTACAAGAATGTTAATATGTAACACCCCTCCCCTCTTGGTATGGTCCATCCTATGTGACATAGTCACGTAGGTAGGCAGGGTTTTTTACTTGCCTACTTGACCTGCACAGTTTAGTTGCTGCATGGTCTTCAGCCAGTTCGGAAGGGATCTTCATTGCTTCCGCTCTTCTCCATGGAACCGCCTGGAAGGGTGAGTCAGGCCTTTCGCCGCAACTCCCACCCAGTCTACTGGGTTTGGTCTAGTTGTCAGCTTCTTTGTTCCTGGCCAGTCTTTCCGGGCTGGTTGAGCTGGCTTGACTGTTCCTTCCAGGCGAGGTTCCGAGTGGT
The DNA here is from genome assembly GCA_015471245.1 of Laticauda colubrina. Lineage (NCBI taxonomy): Eukaryota > Metazoa > Chordata > Lepidosauria > Squamata > Elapidae > Laticauda > Laticauda colubrina. The sequence goes on from BLBF01000100.1 coordinate 982,908, forward strand.
TGTCTTCCTCTGGTACCCTTCGGCTGCCTTCATTTTCTGGTGAGTATTGTTGGTTTCTTCTTTTATTTAGTGGTGTTTGTATTTCTGGTTCGGTTTACGTTGATTGGGCCCGTTCGGTTTGTCGTTGTCCTGTAGTCGTATTTTCTCTTTCTTTTTGATGATTGTTTGGGTTTCCCCCCCCCTCTAGTTTTTTTTATTAGGGTCTGTTTGCGAGTTTTGTGGGTTTTTGGTGCTGTTTAAAATTATTCTTGATCATATTTGGTCTACATGCCATTTCCAATTTCTTCCATCCTCTATTTCCAGCCGGTACGACCGGGGGCCTGTTACTTGGGTTATTGTAGTGGGTACCCATAGTGGGTCCCCTGAAAATTTTGTAGCATAGATCATGTCTCCCGGATTAAATGCCCGGTACCGGCTGGATGAGTCTGATGGTTTTTCTGAATTGTAAGTCGGGTGAAGTCTGTCTAGATGGGATCGGAGTTTTCTTCCCATCAGGAGTTCTGCTGGGCTTTTATTGGTTTTGGCACTTGGTGTTATGTGCTGTATTGTTAATAGTTTATTTATTTTGTTGTGTATGTTACCCGTGTCCATCTTTTCTAAAGCGTCTTTGGTGTATCTGACCATTCGTTCCACCTGCCCGTTCGCCGCCAGATGAACAGGCGCTGTCAATGCGTGTCGGATTCCCCATTCTGCGAGGAATTGCTCGAATGCCAATGCCGTAAATTGTGGCCCATTGTCAGATACTAGTCAGGTAGGCCGTGGGTAGCGAAAAGTCTGTTTAGTTGTTTTGTAACTGCCTCCATCGTGGTAGATCACATTAGGCTTACCTCCAACCAGTTGGAGTAAGCATCTACTGCGATCAAGAAAGTGTGCCCTTTTGTGGGTCCCGCAAAGTCTATATGGACCCTCGACCATGGTCCCCTTGGTGTTTCCCACTGGAGGATTGGTGCTTCGGGCAGGTTTGGTCTGGATTGCTGACATACGTCACATGTAGCCACCCAGGTTTCAATGGTTCTGTCTATCCCTGGCCACCATATGTAGCTTCTGGCTAGGGATTTCATTTTCACAATGCCCGGGTGTCCGTCATGCAACCTGTGTAATATTTTTTTTTGTAAGCTGTCTGGAACTACCACTCTATCACCCCATAGTATACATCCCTTTTGGGAGGATAATTCAGTTTGCCGGTTTTGGAAGGGTTTAAACTGGTCACTGCTTTCTGTTTCCGGCCGCCCTTTTACCACCCAGTTCAAAACTCGTGCCAGTTTGCCGTCTTTGCTCGTCTCTCTCGCAATGTCTGATGTGGTTGTTGGTAGGTTGGGCAATGTCTCTATTTGCAGGGGGGATGTGGGTGCAGATCATCTTCGTAATCAGATAAGGGGCAATGGCTTAGTGCGTCAGCATGCGAGATGCATTTCCCTGGGCGATGTATTAGTTGGTAGGTATAGGCGGCAAGGAACTCAGACCACCTTGTCATCTAGGGAGACAGTATGTTGGGGGTGGCCTTGTTTTCCGCCAGGATCCCCAGTAGTGGTTTATGGTTGGTGATGGTGAAGTCCCTACCGTATAAATACTCATGAAACCGCTTCACGCCGGTAACCACTGCACGTGCCTCCTTGTCAAGCTGGCTATAATTTCTTTCTGCCTTTGATATGTTTTCGAGAAGTAAGCAGTCAGTGCTTCTCTCCCGTCTGGCAGGGTATGGCTTAGTATAGCTCCGATGCCGAATGGAGAGGCGTCGCAGGTTACCATGAGTGGTAGGGTCTCGCTGTACTGGATGAGGACTGATTGTGATGTGAGAAGGTCTTTTATGTTCCGGAAGGTGGCCTCTTCCCACTTGCCCCAGGACCAAATGGACATCTTGTCGAGCAACCTATGCAGAGGTTCCGCTGTTGTTGCATTCTGTGGCAAAAAGACATTGTAGAAATTGATTAGTCCCAGAAAGGCTTGTAATTCTGCCTTATTTTGAGGTCTTAGGGCTTTCTTTATTGCTTTTATTTTTTTGTGGGTAGGGTGAATTCCGTCTTTGTCCACCAGATATCCCAGGAACTCAACCTTTTCAGTGCATAACTGGCACTTTTCTTTTTTAACTTTAAGTCCTGCATTTTTAAATTTTTGTTGGACTTCTCTGAGTCGGCTTCTCAATTGTCTTTTGTCTTTGGCCGCTACCAACAGGTCATCAAAATATGGCACGATTCCCTTAATTCCTTGGAGTAACCTTTCCATTAGACTCTGGAACACCCCTGGTGCCACACTGACTCCGAATTGGAGCCTTTTGCACCGGAAAGCCCCCCCTGTGGGTCACGATAGTTTGCACTTCTGCAGTCTCAGCATTGACAGGCAGCTGTTAATATGCTTGCGCCAAGTCGAGCTTCGCAAAGACTTTTCCTCCCCCGAGTGAGTTTAGGAGGTGCTATACCACCGGGACTGGGTATGCACTTTGTTGCAGTGCATTGTTAAGTGTCGCTTTATAGTCCCCACAAATTCTCACGGACCCATCTGGTTTGATTGGGGTGATGATTGGGGTCTCCCAGCGTGCATGATCTATTGATACCAGGACTCCTTGAGCGATGAGCTTATCTAATTGTTCGTCTATTTTTGGTTTGAGGGTGAATGGAACTCGTCTTGGTTTGAGCCGGATTGGGGCAATATTGGGGTTCAAGCTAAATGATATTGGGAACCCCCGGTACTTGCCTAATTGTCCATCGAACATTTCTTGGAATTCCTTCATCAGCTCCTCTTCCCACTCTGTTTCCTCGACATGGTTGCTGCCCGTCACCTCGGTCCCTAATGGCGTGAACCATTCCAGACCCAGCAGGCTTGGGCGGTCTCTGTCGACAATAGTGAGTGGAAGTACTTTTCCATTCTTTTGAAGGTTACATGGAAGTGTCCAATTCCTATTACGGGGATTCTGTTCCCCTGATAGTCTTTAATGGTGAATCTCTGGTTCTCCAGTTCTTGTTTCTGTAAGCTGGGCACTAACATCTTAATTGTGTCCCAGGACACCATGGAGAGATATGATCCGGGGTCCACCTCCATTCTGCATGGCCTGCCTTCGATGCTGACCTGCACGTGTACTTTTCTTGCATCTGAGTTGTCTGAATGGCCGATTGTGACCGTTTGATGGGTTTCTTCCCGTCGTCTGTTCTCGCTGAACCGCTTGCTTAGGTTTTCGTGGTTCCATCGGTTCTTTGTGAATCTGTCTCAGTTTCTGGGAGGCGTGTTGTCACATCGTCTTGGGCTGGAGTTCCGTTTGTTTCAGCAGACCTTGGCGATATGCCCCCAATTTTCACAGTACTGGCCAATGGCATCTAAAAGCTGGCACTCAGAATGGGGGTGGTCGCCGCCGCAACTGGCCACACTGGAAGCCCGACTTATGACTTCTCCGCCAATCTCGCTCCGCTTGCAATCTGTGGATCTCCTCTTCCTCATTGTCGGTGTTGGGTGATAGATCTACGTCCTCGTGGTGTGCCATTGTTGCTTTGTGACCAATTTCAGTTCATTTTTCGGGGGATGTGTTGGTCTCCGATATTGTTGGCCGATCCCTTGCATTCATTAGTCGCATCTTGGCCACTGATTTCTTTGTGGCTTCGGCTGCGGTGGCTTCAGCAATGGCTTCGGTAACTGTAATGTCTGCCCGAGCCATTAGCCTGCTCTGGAGCACGGGGTCTCTGAGACCGAGAACCATGCGATCCCTCAGAGCCTCGTCCATGTCTGAAAAGCCACACGCACCTCCGATGTTCCTCAATGCTGCCACGAAATCCCCGATGTTCTCTCCGTCCTTTTGATCCCGACAGTAGAATTCGTGTCACCGGATCAGGTTTGGTATGATTGAGGCATAGTGGTTCCAAAGTAATAGATCTAGATCTGGCCAAGTCATCTCCTTCACGTCCTCTGGCTTGGCCAACGCTTTGGCCATCTTGAATACGGCTGGTCCGCAATGGGTCAGGAACACAGCTCTCTTTCAGTGGTCGTTTGCATCCTTGAGATTGTTGCTCTCGAGGAACATGAGGAATCTATCGATGTAAGATTCCCAGTCCTCGGTTGCCTGGTCGAATGGTGCAGGTGGCGAGTTGCTGCCGGCCATCTCATTGGTTGTTCAGCTCAGTTGCCACATGCCCGACTGGTCTCTTTGTCTCAGTATCCCACCTTCGTCACCAATGTAGAAGTGCAGGAAATCAGGAGACAGAAGACCAGTGTAACTTCAGCTCTTTATTCAAGGTATAGATCTGTGTAGCCTTTAGTGAGCTGTGGTAGCTCTTCTTATAGAGCTAGCCGATGGATCTTACCCAATGACAGCTTTCTGAATCTCCCGCGATCTGTTTGTCCAATCACAGGAGATTCCTTACTAACCAATCACCGTTGTGCGTCTCGGCCAATCACAGTATAGTTCGTTTCAGCCAATCAGGTTAGGGTATTACAAGAATGTTAATATGTAACATTTAGGATCACTTGTTAGGAAAGGCAACTTCAGGTTGGGGGGTGGGGGTGGGGACGGATGAGAAAAGCAGGTGACTTAGCAACAAGTGTGGCACAGAAGCACCTGTGATGTTGTTGGGGGGAATGTTCCAGGAAATTTGGGGAGGGGGGGAATTGCTCCTTTTCTGAAGGCTGCTGAATTCTCTCCTGGTAGATAACTAAGGTGAGACCAGGAATCGAGAGCAGGGAAGCAACAACTTCTTTTGACACACACACCCCACTCATTATCCTCCTCAATTCCATCTCCCCCACCCACAATTCCAAAATCTGATTTTCCTGGAGGAAGTTTTGTCTTGCCATTTTAATTTTTGTGCCATTTCTTATTTTCCTATTATATTTAATTTTTGTTTTATTAATTTATTATTTCCATTTTCTCTTTTACATTACATTATTCTATCTCCAGCTTTTTGTGTTCTTCTTGTAGTGGTTTTTTTTTTTTTTTTTTGCTGCTGCTGTTTCTTTTTCTTGTTTCTTCTTGCTATATATGTTATGGCTAATCCTTGCATGTATGCTTTAGCCGTATCCCAGACATTTTATTTTGCTGTTTTTTTCTTTTTTCTTTTCTTTTTTTAAAAAATAAGTTCCTTTTTCCATTATTTGCATAAACTCCTTGTCCTTTAGTATAGCTTGGTTCAGTGTCCATCTCAATTTCTTCCTTTGTCCCTTCCACCTGACTATTATTGGATTGTGGTCTGCCCATATGTTCGTTTCTATATCAACCTCTTATGACGTCTGCTCTCATATCTGGTGACATCCATATCATATCTATTCTAGACCATGACTGATGTCTGTTCAAATAGAACAATGGGCTAGAGCACACAGTTGTAGTTGATTGGTTGGAAGGTGCTGCGGGCCCCTACACGAGGCAATGTACGTTATGATTGGTTGCTGGTTGAGAAGGGGAGTTTCTCTTTTTCCCGCCTTTTTTCTTCTGTGTGCTCTGTATGCTGTTCTGGGGTTTACCTGATGATTTACCTCATGATGCTCCTGCTTCTGTGGCCATGTTGTTTGCTGTATGTAGTGAATATATATTTATTTATATAAAACTTCAAGTTCATCTCAGAGTTTCTAACTCCATTTGGCTGTGGAATTCCCTGACAAACCAAACTAACATCAGTGGGTGGTGTGTGACTTGTGCCCACATCCTGCATCCCCTCAGGGAGTCATTGGTCAGTTCTGGAATTCTCCAGAAATTTCTTCTCTCTTACAGGGAACCAGAAGTAACAGCGACACACAGGAACTGAACATGGCCCAGGCCGAGGATGCCATTGAGACCCTAGCCCTGGGCCACCTCTTCCAGCTGGGGATGCTGTATGACTGCCGCAAGGATACCCTCATCTCGGGTAGGAGCTGGAAAAGAAGGAGGCAGGTGGGCATCCCCCACAAGAAACTCCAGAGGGAAGAAGACTAGAGCTGCCATCAATGCACAGGCTCAGCCCAGGAACACTTCAGAGTGGGACTCTTGGGCCCATGGTCTTCTAATACTGTGTTTCCCCAAAAATGAGACTTGGTTTTATTTTCTTTGGGCCCCCAAAACAAGCACTAGGGCTTATTTTTGGGGTGTCCTGATTTTTTTTGAGTGCCACTGACACGAGGCGGGGTGGTGGTGGTGGTGGAGCTGTCCAACATGCACACTGACTTACCTCAGGCTCCACACCCTGACAACTGGCTTGCAGCTGCAGTGGCAGCATCAGCAGCCATGTGCAACAGGAGCCAACATGGTCACCAGCTCCCTTCTTCCAGCACCAGCGCAGTACCAGAATAGGAGGTCAAGCGATGCCAAGCAAAATGGTCCATTCCAAAGTGTCCTACTAGGCACCCAAACACGGATGAAGAAAGAGGGAGAGTCGAAGTGTTGTCTACTTGCAAATAGAGTGATTAGCTCCCTTTCAAAGTGTCCCATGTACAAAGAGACAAAACTTCATCTTCCTTTGGGCAAAAAATGGGTGACAGAGCCAGGTGGCATGTTTCTGCCTATGCACTCGGATGTACCAGTATCTGCACTGTGCCAAGGGGCCTATGGGCCACACCCATCCCCCAGGTTTATTTTTGGGGTCTTGTTTTCAGGGAAACACGGTAGCAGCTGGGCAAGTAGGGACTTCTGCCTTGGAATTCATATCCACCCGTTGGCCTGGCACACAGCAGGGCACCCTTGACTGCCAATCACGGGATGAGTTTTCCTCTCCTGAACCAAAGTCATGGAAATGTTTTGGAAAATGATTTTTTAAAAGGAGTTCAGATCTCACAGAGTGGCGAAGTGAGGGATATGCAGGTGCCCTTCCTGAGGGGGGTCTGAACAGAAAAGATTCATTAGAACATGTGATGAAAAACATGGTTTCCCCAGAGATGGGAAATCCCCCTTGAGATCAAGTTGTACCTAGCAATTCCCATTCCTCTCTAGTCAGTCAAAAGCCTTTGGAGTTTGTGGTATTTTGCAAAACAGGCAGGAGGCTTCCTTGGTGATGACCAGACAGAACACATAAAGGAACCGTAGGGGAAATAAATGTCTCCCTTGTCCTACCTTTTTGGAGCTGCAGGTGTTTGGAAGACGGTGTTCAATTCATGACTGTGTTTTCTTCTGTTCCATGCAGGAACACCCTTTGGGACGACAGCTCTCTTCAGAAGGACCTGACCATCAAACCTCAGCCCAAGACAGCCACTGAAATCATTGCATCTGACAGCCTTGATGACAAGGCCTCTGCTCTGAACATCTCAGCCTCCCTCAAGGCCAGCTTCTTGGGGGGGCTGATTGAAGTGGGGGGCTCAGCCGAATATCTTCACAACACCAAGAAGTCCAATAAACAGGCCAGAGTCACCATTCAGTACAAAATCACCACCAAGTATGAACAGCTGACAGTGAGCCACCTAGGAATCCAGAATGTCTCTCCAGCCGTCTTTGAGCATGGCACAGCCACCCATGTGGTCACCACCATCCTCTATGGAGTCCAGGCATTTTTTGTCTTTGACTGAGAAGTTTCTTCAACGGAGATGGTGTAAAATGTAGAAGAAAATCTCCAGGCTACACTCATGAAGAAAATATCTATCAGAAGAAAAGCAGAGGTCAAAGTTACTGAGGAGGAGAAAGAGAATGCTCTGAAGTTCAGGTGCAAATTCCATGGAGACTTTTCCATGAACAAAAATCCAATGACTTTCCAAGATGGCATGCAAGTTTATGAAACTCTGCCAAATATTTAGGAGAACATGAGGAGAAGGCTGTGCCTATGAGGGTCTGGCTCTACCCTCTGATGAAGCTGGACACCAAAGCTGCTAAGATGGTCCGTGAGATCAATGTAGAGTTGGTCTCTGATGCTAAAAAGATCTTGGAGGAACTGAACAAAATCCAGATGCAAAGCAACGATCTTGCCAAGAATCCCATTGCTGAGACCTTCCCTGAGATCAAGAGGAAGATCCAGAACGTCAAGGATCTGTGCCAGCAACACAGGCAGATTTTCCAAAAACAGCTGACCAGATGGTTGCCTTCCATCTGGGGTGGAGAGCAGGAGGAAGGGACCCTGGTGGGCCTCTTGATGTCTATCAAACAGTCGCCCTTCAACAGCCAAAGACTCCATGAACTTCTGGACGCCAAGGAAAGAGAAATTAATCATGTCAAATCTTACCTGACTATTCTAAGTGAAATACAAGTTATCTCATCTCAGAACAAGCTGGAAGAAATAGTTCTGGACCCACAGAATGAATATGTGGTCTCCTTTGTATTCACTTCTTGACATGAAGAGGAGCCATTTCTCTTGAGCTTTCAGGACTGGCTTCAGGAACAATTCTTGCAAGAATCAGCTAAGTCAACAAGGTCCCCTCCTGTGGTGAATAAATCCATGGCCTGGTTTGAGGACAAGGAGAGGAGCCGCAATGCTCACCAAGCTGCCAAGTCCATTCAAGACTTTTTCAGTATCAATCAATCCAATGAGAAGGTCTGCTTTGTCGTGGCCTCACTCCCAGATGTAGACACCCCATGAGCCTCCATATACCTTTATGAAGATGGAGTGCTGGTCACCAAGAACTTTGAGTTGCCCTCAAAACCTCTCCCTTTCCTGATCAGTGAAGTGAGACACAACAGCATCCAGCTGAACTTTCAGCCAGCTAAACACGGGAGAGCTACAATTTCCAACTATCTGGTAGAGTACAACGTTGCAGGGGAAGAAAATTGGAAGACCGTGAAGACAGAGGATGCCGGGGAGATGTTCCTGCTGAAAGATCTGCTTCCAAACACAGAGTACCAGTTCCAGTAGGCTGCTTGTTGCAAGCCAGGTCATCGTAAAACCAGTGAGCTGAGCCCACCAATAAAGACCCTTCCCACCAGCCCTCCTGAGAAATTAACAAAGGTCACTGCAGCATCTTCTGTCATCTCCGTGACCTGGATGAGTCTCAGCATCCTGGCCTCTAGAGTCAAGGAGTACCAGGTGGAGTAGAGAATGGTGGAGGCTGAAGCTGGGAAGGACCAGTGGAGTGAAAAAAGGACTGGGGATAAAACTTTGTTTTTCTTGAAAGTCTGAAGCCCCAGATGGCATACAGAATACGGGTGTCGGCCGTGTGGAGCTCTGGGTGTCCCCAGCGAGGAGCTGGAGGTCTCCACATCACTGGAAGAAGATGCAGATAATGTAGCCCAACAGTTCCTTCAGGAAAGCTCCCTGGTGAAGGACAGACACCATTAGTGTTCGCCCTTCATCTGGAGAAAGTCCGCTCAGATGCCTCCAATTCCTGTCTGGTGTAACAGCTTGGAAAGGGCAACCCGGAAGTGCCCAACAAATTCATCCTATTGTTGGGAGCAACAGGATGTGGGAAAACCACTCTGATCAATGGGATAATCAATTATATCCTGGGTGTCCAGTGGGAAGATAATTTCAGATTCAAACTCATTCGTGAAACTACCCAGAGATGTGAAGCTGGAAGCAGGACGTCTGAAGTCACAGCTTACGTGGTGAACCATCAGAAGGGTTTCCGAATTCCCTATTCTCTCACCATCATTGTCATGCCAGGATTTAGAGGCACGAGAGACGCAGAGCAAGACAACAGGGTTGGGGAGAAGCTCCTGGAGTTTTTCTCCACCCCAGGGGGCATTGATCACGTGGATGCCATCTGCTTGGTGGCCCAGGCCTTCCTTGCCCATTCAACTCACACCCAGAAACGCGTCTTTGATTCCATGCTCTCCATGTTGGGAAAAAAACTGAAGGATAATGTCCAACTCGTGATCACATTTGCAGATGGTGGGACCCCACCTGTCCTGGAGGCCCTCAAGGAGGCTGACCTGCCGTCTGCTCAGGACGAGTCGGGAACCCCTCTGCACTTCAGGTTCAACCATTCAGCTCTCTTTGTTCCCCAAGAATATAGAGGAAGCTGTAATGCTGCTTCTAAAATGTCCTGGAAAATGAGCACTGAGAGCATGAAGGATTTCTTTGGCTCATTAGAGATGATGGAAACCATAAGTTTAACCTTGACCCTGGAAGTCTTCAAGGAACGTCAGGAGCTGGAAGCTGCTCTTAGAAGACCTCCCCTCCTAAAGTTGAGCAAGTACACCCAAATAGTTTCCAGATCAGTATCGATCCGGCAGTGTCTTCCATCCTTAAATCAGCCAGTGGGGAAGCCCAAAGTTCAAGGCTCCTTCCATAGGTTTACCAGGGATTGAGGCGGGCTTCCCAAAATGTGTGTGGAAGGGGCCTTGCACACTACTCCCCACCCAGGCAGGAGAGCTATGGGGTGGGGGAGGTTCCCAAGGGGCAGAATTCAGGATAGGTTGGGGAGGCCACGGGTGGAAATTGGCCGCCTCAGTAGAGGCTGCTTTCCCAGGATGGCAGGGGATGCAGGAAAGAAACCCCACCAAAGAAGCCTTCACCCCCCCACCCAGGAAGGATTTGATTCAGACCATCCTGGAGGGGTAGCTGGGAGGCCCAGAGAACAGGGTCTCTTCGAGCATGGAGCCGGCTGTGGGGAGCTGCCAGCCACTTCCGACATAACCCCCGCCCCGTTCCTGAAACCCCCAAAGGACTCCAAGAATTGACGGTGTGCGTAAAAGAGGGGTGTCATGGGGGGGAAGGATCAGGTGGGTCAGCCTCAAAGGCAGTGAGGAGGTATGGACCCATTTTTACCCCCCCCCCCCAATTCCTCCCTGTGTCTTCTGAGGGAAGGGAGTTCCTGCAACCTTGCTGCAAGGCAGCCTCTCTTTTGGCTGACTCTGGTTTGCTTTTCACACAGAAACCCCAGGTTTTGTGCTGTGCGGTGTGTCTGGAAATGGCTGGAAGCATCTGAGGTAAAGTCTTGGCCCCTGGGGTTGGGTGGGTGGGTGGAAGGGGTGGAAGTTACTCTCCTGGGTGGAGGGACAGGCTACAGTGGCCGTATGCTCTTGACCAGTCCCCTTTTTCTCTCTTCTCCCCTTTGGGTTGCAGGGCCTGAATGGAGGATCCTCCTGGTGGACAGAATCGGAATCGGGAAAAGTGCCACGGGAAGCACAATCATGGGAAGCGAAGTCATTGAGTCTGGGTGGACACATCGCTCAGCAACACTAGCATGCCAAAAGGAGGAGACGCAGCTGAAGGGCAGCAAAGTTGGGATGGTTGATACACCTGGCTTTGACCACATCAGTCCTCCACATGAGTATACTGCTGCAGAAGTGAGCAAGTATGTGAAGTTTTGCCCCCTGGGTCCCCACGTCATTCTGCACGTGATGGATCCTTCTTGTTCCTCCCAGGAGATGAAGATGGCTCAGCTGATCAAAGAGATGTTTGGCTGTAAAGCCAAGGATTACACAATCATATTGTTCACCTTCAAAGATCAACTGAAATTCAATCTCTAGAAGATTTCATATCTTCCAGTGATGAAAACTTGAAGGAATATATTGCTGAATGCAAGAACCGATACCTGGCTTTCAACAATGAAGCTGAAGGATTGGAACAAGAGGCTCAGGTGACTGAACTGATGACCAGGATTGATGATCTGGTGCACAGGAACAGAAATGCTCCTTGTTACACAGAAGACATGATGAACTTCAAGTAAAAATACAACCTCTGATTGTTTTCCTTTCCATCAGAGACCAGAAGTCTCTCTAATTCATCCTCTTCTGCTCCCAATGTGCAACTCTGCCAAAGCCCACTCTCAAGCTTCCAAAGACTATTTTGCTTTTGCAACTATTATCGCTTCTCCACTTCCAATGAGTTATGGGGGATTGAAGGGGGAGATAGAACTTGGGTTTCAGACATCAAGATGCCAGCTGTGAGAATCTATAGATACTTTCAAAGACATTATGTAAGGCATCCTTTACTCCTAGTATGGGAAAAGATTTGTTTTCTCGATGGTTAGGTAATAAAAGTAGAAATTAGAAGTTGGAAGAATATTTTTATATAAAAGCAAACAATATTATTATTACTATTATTATGTATGTGCAAAATGACTCAGACAATATACTGTTTAATAAATACCTACCTATGTTAAAGAAAAACATATAAATAATTTTAAAAAAAGATGACCGCTGTGGGAACCAAGGACACTTCAGCAGGTGTTTTCCCAGATTGTCTCATAACAATAGCAGGAGACTCCATTGGACAATGGGACATGGTCCAATAGGGGGAGGCAGAACCTGAACTTCAACTATGTTGCTCTAGGTGGGAATTAGCTAGATCTGGTTTTGCCCTCATCTTTGTCAATACGATGTACTCAAGAAAGGTTTGTGTTGATGACTTCCAGTTTGAGCTTCTTCGACAACAGACCAAAATCCGCAATTGTGCACAGTTTTGATCCGTGCTTGCCACTCGAGCGCCCCGAGCCGGCTGGATTTGGGGCTAAGCCATCCTGTAGAGATGGTGAAGAGGGGGGAGACCACAAGCAGGGTCAAGGAGAACTGCATCTCTCCTCCTTGGCTGGCTATTACTCCCTTTCCCGAAGGTGGTTGCAACAGTGGTCAGAAATGGCCACCTCAAAGAAGAACTCGACAGGAAAAGAATGTGCAGGAGAAAGATAAGAAGAGAAAGTAGTTTTGGTTGACCGGGTTAAACTGAAAAAGCAACAGCATAAGGTACCCTGGAATTTGAACTATAAAAAATCACATTGTTCCCAAAGAAGACTTTGAGGCAGTGAAGGAGAGGGAAGGGAAAGGATTTGGCTTTCCCCCCCTTCCCTTTCTTCTACTGACAGCTAAGAGATTTAAGTAAGAAACTGACAAAAATTCACCTTGACATCAATAGGCATTTAAGCTGAAAATAAAATGTCAAAGGGATAATAAAGACTTTTGGATACTCCAAAACCTTTAAAAGTGTCATACTCCAATTAGTAACTACAGGGGAAAATTTGTTTAATGAGAAAAGATAATATGAAATTGAAACAGGACAGACGAAAGTATAAATATGATTGGAAAGACATTGAAAGTTAGGAAAAGAAATATAATTGAATTTAGATATGAGATAATTAAAAATAAAGTTGAGAAAATCAAGGGAAGGGGAAAATTATGGAGAAAATGTTAAAATAATAATAAAATATGGAGTAGAACACAAAGATGAATATGAAATTGAGTTTGTGTCTGTATGAAGAAGTGATAACCCGGGATCATGCTATTTTTTTTAAAAAAAAGATGTTTTATTTTTATTTTTATTTTTTTTGTGAAAACCCAAATAAAATGTATATATATATAAAAAGAAAGGCTTGTGTTAAGAGATGGGATCGTCTCAACCATGTTTGCTTTGCTTGGTCAGTCGAAACATTGAGCCCTTCTGTTCTGTGTTCCAATCTGGCTCTTGCCAATTGACCTCTGAAGAACCCGAGTCAGAGATCCCATGACTGAGTCTCCCTAAGCCAATTCCTTTTCTTAGAGAACCTGGTTTCTCCCCTCAGATGACGAGACTTCAAGCGAATGTGAAAATCCAGCCCCTCCCATAGGATCAACCGGCCCCATAGCCTAATCCTCTCCCATCCTGGACCCATGTCCCTTCGGAAGCACTGGCTCTTGGGGGGAGGGTTTCCCATCTGTCAATCCTTTGAGGAATATCAAGCTGGGAATCCACCAACACAAGAAATATTAGAAGTCAAATTTACTGCTAGGGATTATAGTAGCAGAATCCCGAAAGCGTCTCCCTTTCGCTCCCTATGGCACCAAGGAGCATCAAGGCAAGACAACCTTGAGGTTCTTTCTCACCCCTTCCCGTTTTCCTGGGGTGAATTCGTGTTTTCTTAACAGCTGCCACTTATTATTTGCAAGGCTGTTTCTGTGCTGCTCTTGGCCAACGTGGACTCATTGGAGAGAGAAAATTTCTCTTTCAACCAAAGGACCTCTTGTTAAATCTCCTCCTTTCTTACAAGAGAGACTGGGTTTTTTTGGGGACGGTTGTGGGATACTGGGGAGTTTGGTCCACTCAGCCGAATTGATTCCAGACAACAATGGACTCACAAGGCAGGAGAGAAGGGGGACATTGCCCTGACTTCCTGGAGGAGGGAGACAGGGAATGAGTAGAATATACCCGAGGGGTGAGTAGGAGCACAGGGTCTCCCCGAAATCTTTTCACACTGGCTCCTTCTTGGTGGAAATCAGGCTCCTGCTGGGTCCTTCCCATCTCCTTAGTTTATAAAATCTAATTTAGATAATTCATTTCCATGTAATCAAGCATAAGATATATTATAATAATCGCTTACAAAATACCTTTGTATTATTTTATCATGACTGTTATATTTCTATTATACTGTATATCCCTATTTTCTTATCTAACTATGAATAAAATAGATCCCATATTTTATAATATTCTTTTTCTTCTTGCTCTCTAATGGCAAATGTCAATCTACTCATTTCTGTACCTTCCATTATTTTCTTTATCACTTCCTCCTGTATTGGAGCTTTTTCATTTTTCCAGTTTTGCACAAATACCACTCTAGCTGCTGTCCTAATATTAACAATCAAATATGTCCATTCTTTACTGTAGCCTTCAGGCAAGATACCCAATAAAAATATCTCTGGTTTCAAGTCTACATGCAGTTTTGTCATTTTTTTCCCAACCATTTTAAAATCAGGGCTATTTTTGACAGCATAATCGGAACCTGCAAATCTCAGTTGTCTCGGAGAGACCCCTGAAGTCCGAAGCCCACCTCTGGACCCCTCCCCTCAGACCAATTGGGGAGCCCAGAGGGATAACCATGGGGTGGAGAGTGGGGAGGGTGTCTGACCTGAAGAAGAGAAGATGGGGGGGGGGGCAGTGGTGGGAGGAAGAGCCACCTCCTTCCAGAAGACCCCAACTCTTTGCCCTCTTGGAAAAGGGGTGCAAATTTCAGGAACGCAGGTTCTGGGGGAACATTGCCCAAACTCTCAAGAAGCAGAAGCAGCTCTACAGAGCAAGGAGGTCTCCAAACACAGCAACTTTCAGACTTGTGGACTTCAACTCCCAGAATTCCTCAGATAGCATGGTTGCCTGGGGAATTCTGGGACGTTTTTTCTTTTTTCTTTTGCCATAATTTTTATTTTATTTTATTTTTACAACCACATCATCTTTGTGTGAACAGCATGGTCCAGTAGTATCTTAAGGCCATGTCACATTGGCCAACGGATGCAAAAATGACACAACGGACAAGCAAAATGTTCCATCCGTTGTTATCCGCTCTCAAAAGGGGCAAAAATTTGCATAACTGGAGCGGATAACACGGACAGGGGGAGGATGCAGGGCGGATGCAAAGCGGATGCGGAACGGAAGCCCAGCGGATGAAAGCGGATGGGAGCGGATGGTGCATCCGCTAGGCTTCCGGGGGACCTCAGCAAAGCGGACGCGGAACGGATACAGCGGATGCAGAGCGGACGCCGAACGGATGAAGTGGATGCACAGCGGATGCACAGCGGATGAAGCGGATGCAGAGCGGAAGCCTAGCGGATGCACAGCGGAAGCCCAACGGATGCCAAGCGTTAATTGTGCATGCAGGGGGGAAGTATTACATAAGCCCCCCGGATATAAAGGGAAGCAGCTCGCACGTGGCCAGCATTCCGAGGAAAGACCTGCTGCTGGACACTTCGAGTTCCTTGCCTGCCCTGCCTGCATGCCTGCCTGCCAGCCTTCCTGCCAGCCTTCCTGCCAGCCTACCTGCCAGCCTTCCTGCCAGCCTTGGTGCCTCGCTTCCTGCCAGCCTTGGTGCCTGCCAGCCTCCCTGCCAGCCAGCAACCCCACAACCATGGGGAGGAAGCGAAAGCCTCAGCAGCCTACCGCCATCCCTGGCAAGAGGGACAGGGCCAACCTCCCGCCCCCTGCCCCTGACTCTGCTTCTGCTGGGGCTTCTGCTGAAGCTGCTCCTGGCGGTGGTGCTTCTGCTGGTGGTTACTCTGTTGAAGCTGCTCCTGGTCCTGCTCGTCCTGCTCATGCTCCTGGACTTGCTCGTCCTGCTCGTCCTGCTTGTGTTCCTGGTCCTGCTCATGCTCCTGGACTTGCTGGCCCTGCTGGTGCTTACTCTACTGCTGCTGATCCTGGTCCTGCTGGTCCTGCTGCTGCTGATCTTGCTGGTGCTGCCGCTGCTGCTGATGATGATTGTTTTGTTCGGAAAACACACGAGGTAGACCGGGTTCCAACAACAAA